>JAJMYO010000005.1:144861-261166 GCA_023087385.1 Diplodia sapinea | reverse complement strand
CCCCCCCCCCCCCCCCCCCCCCCCCCCCCCCCCCCCCCCCCCCCCCCCCCCCACCCCGTGACGGAGGCGGTGGCGGTGGCGGTGGCGTGGGTGGTGAAGAGGCCCGAGATGGGTGGCAGTGAAGGCGTTGGATGTAGTGCCGACGGCGCAGAGGAGTCTGGGGGTGTTTGATCGGGAATTGAATAGGAGGAATGGGATTTGAGGGGGGCGGGAAAGAGGAGGTGGGGGCTTTGTGTGTGTGTGTGTATGCGTGGATGGAGTCCCTCGCCCCACCATTCAACCGCCGACAAGACCTCTCGACCGCTATAAGTATCATCTCTTAAGCAGTAAATCTGGCAGCCAGAGCAGGTGCAACCGTCGACGCAGCAGCAGCAGCAGCAGCAGCGTCCGAAGCCAGCGTCTCCGTCGACGTCGTCGGGCAGACCGTCTCGGTCGCGGTCCGCGTATAAGTAGTCGCAGACAGCAGCGTAACGGTCGTGGGCGTCGTGACCCAGTTCGTCTGGTAGCTGGTTGTCGTCGAGTCGCGCACGCGGCCGAAGCTGACCTCGAACGTGTCTTCCGCCTCGGCGGCGCAGCAGTCGGCCGAGACGTGGTCGACCGAGCAGCAGTACTTGCCGTTCGGGCACGGGATGATGTTCCACTTCGTGCCCTTCGGGTACTGCCATCCGGTTGCGTCTGATGCGGAGGTGTGCTCTTTGTCAGCGGCTTGTTTTCCGGCACGCTGGAGGAATGTGGTGATGGGGGAGGAGCATTACTCTTGAGGCGGCAGTATTCTGCGCCGGGACAGGCCTCGGCGGCGCCGAAGTACCAGGTGCATCCCTGGTAGGACAGGAGTTCGAGCGAGTTGTTCGACGGGCTCAGGCAAAGGCCGTTGTCGAGGCAGACCGAGTCTGAAGGGCAGCAGGACAGGTGAGGGCTGTACTCGGGCATGTTTGTACACTCATGAAGAGAGCTATCCTGCGTAGCATGTCAGTCAATTCTCAACGCTTAACGAACCAGATTCAATCAATGCTTCGTCCTCCACGCTGCATTGCAAGTCGTTCGCTGTACGTGCCTGTTCCGCATTCATGTTGTAGCACACGGCCTGCGCGGTTCCCGAGCAAAAGAGAACACCCAACAAAATGCTGGAAGCTTTCGAATTGAGGCCAAACATGCTGATCGAATGAAGCTTGCTTCTTCGGAGCAGATATAATGCAGGAAGGAAACAAAACTCTCGATGTCCGACCACTCCGGCCCTTTTAAAAGACATCCTTAATTGCCGCAACAATATTTAGCATCGTACACGGTCCGTCGTGTATCTTCCAAGGATCCCCAAGCTCGAAAGATGGGCCGTTATGGATTCTGGCCGCATGGGTTTGCTCGGTAATGATCCAGTCAACGTTCGTTTCCCCACCTCTTCGGGCTTGTCCGGCCGGCGTAAACCCTGCATTGTACACCGCTTCGGGAAAGTATTGGGGGCAAAGATAGCTTAGCGAGCCTTGGCTCTGCCAAACAAATTGCTGTTGCCTTCTATTGGTGAGTGTGATCTCGTATCTGCACCGGGTTTATTGGGACGTTGCCTAGATCATTCTGTTTTTTTAATGGGTTTTTTTTTTAACCTTGTTCACACCACCCACATCCAAAATTGATGGAACCTTCCGCATTGCATGAACTTCGATATCCAATGAAGATGTGCTTGGTCCCTGGCGGCTTGGTCCCTGGCGCTTAAAATCTCGAGGGAGGCAACTGGGTAATGCTTATCCTCAGGACCAACAATGGTGAGCTTTTTTTCCCCCCTGGGAAAGCGATGGCACAAGATTGTCGCCATGCGCATTGAGCGTACTCATATGCTTGTGTAGCTTAGCAGTGACCGCTGTTGGCTAGGGTCTTATTCAGTGGAAAATAAAGCCGTACACGAACAGGCACCAAGCGAACACAGCAACGCATGATGACGGTCCCCATTTGTGGAGGTAGACCACGGACTACACTCGGCTGAGGAAAGCCGAGAGGGAGGACGGGATGAGGCGGTTGCTCGATGCTTTGCCCGGTGTGCATCGATTCGCTGACGATAACAAGATTTTCACTGACCACATCCAGTACGGGATGTACTATGGTGACCTTAAAGGTCATGGATTCACGTCTGATGCTGACTTGAGTGAGGAAAACACGACAGCTGATTATGACTCGAATTAAGAAAGCACGAAGACTTATCCTGACGCAAACGAATCTGACGAGTGCGATATTGTCTCGTGGTAGAAAGCTGATTATTGAGATCCGCAGTGGTTAACATAGCTGTTGCGGTTTGTCCTTCAAGTCAGGCGGTCTTTGTTTTCTTGGAAGTATAGCCTTCATGTTCTGTATAGCATGGCAATTGCTCACAAGCTTTAAGAGTCTGTGAGCACTGCAGCAGAAAATGGAAGAAAAAATTTAAAGGATCGAGAGTTTTGGTGACAACTGTGTTGCATGCCTCAAAGGTGATATCATGATCCGTACTTTTCCCTTCGGTGCCAATGCACCTCTGCTCATCGTTCTGTAGCAGATACCAGTGATCTCTACTCCGAGACGAGATTAGTCTTCGTCAAGCCAATCAGTCGTCCAGCATGGGGCCAAGAGTCTTCAGCTGTAAGGGATTTCCGCAAGATGGACAAAGCTTGAGAAAATCGGCGTTGCGGACAGGCGTGTTATAGCGGTTTTCGACCGTCAGATCAGCTGGTGTGACACAGACGTTGACTTGATAATTGCAGTGCCAACAGACACGGCGAGAACCGAGCTCCAAGCGCTCATGGGCCATTTCGAAGAAGTAATCGGCTGAAAACATATGAGCATGCTTTAAACGAATTCATAGGAATTACACTGACCAATCGCGTCCTTGTTCTCCAATAGGAACTCCTCCATCTCGAGCGAAATGCTCGGTGCCCAGATGTTGTACGCCCGAGCGATCAGCTTGCGCAGGTCATGTGTGTCACGCGTCAAGTCCAAGTAGGCGGCGCGCAAGACGGCCACGTTGGCGCTCAGAGAAGGATTGTGCTTGAGATGATCTGAGAAGCGGATGGCGGTGGCATTCAGAAGCGCATCAATCATGTACTGATTGGCGATCTCATAGATGCCCAGGATGCGGATCGCTGCATCGGCAGGAGAGGCGTGGTCGGGCAGCTCATACATGAGGGCGCCAAGATACATGAAATCAAGAGCCGAATCGACGAGTTCTGGGTCCTCATGAAGGTGAACGATGCTCTCCCGGGACTCCTACATGATGTAATATTAGTACGGGCTCCTGTTCCCACAATCGCCACCAGGGTAAAGGGTCTACCTTCATCGGGGCAGCTAGCATGAGCTTGAAGAACTCGGACTGAGAACAAAGGACGATCTTGTGGAGCAGTCGCTCGCGTGCATCAGCACCACTTCCATAGCACACAACAATGTCGGAGTGCTCGCCGCTTCTGTAGTAAGCGGGATCGATCTGCATGTTGAGCCGCTGCTCCTGCGAGGTATTCATGCCGGCACCGTGTCCAATCGTGGTACTGCTGCGGTCGAGAAACGAGTGAGTAGACGGGTCGTTTGCAATCGTCATGGTGGATTCTTCCATGAGATTTCGTCGATGCGGGTGATGCAGCAGTGGCGAACGAGCGTAGCGGAGATGGAGAGAGCGGCCGTATCATTCCGGGGAAGTCGCGCAGTAGGTTCCATGTCAGTTGGGCCGAAGCCGGCAGGAGTGCAGCCCGCGCTTCCGCGGATGAAGCAGGCACCAGCGCCTGGCCATCCTTGAAACCAGATTCTCTAGCCGACACTTGATCACGACGAACAAAACGGTGACCATCGGTCTCTAGTGGGGGACAGAAGAAGAGGAATGTGGTCTGATGCTGCAATGGAGATTCTACGGTCCTGACGACTCGAATACAAACTCTTGACTGCAACAAGGCAGTACATAAGAATCGCATCACTTTGCGGTGATGTATCGTAACAGACCAATCGCTAAAGGTTTGCAATCTGACGCCGCACTTGCTGGCCAATGATTGGCGGAAGCAAGTGCCATGTCTGTGACCTCGGATGTCACTCTTTCACCCATGTAGAGATGGCAGCCTTGAATGCACAATCGCATGGTTCAATGAGCCTGTGAGACAGGGTGTGATGGTGGCAGTGGATCAGGGCGAGGTGAGAGGTGCGGTCTCAGGGCAGACTCGGGCGAACAGTTTTTCCACGGTAGCGCAGATGTGGGCGGGCGAACCATGGCGCGCCGTGGCCTGCTCTCCCGCGAATAACAAAGCCGCCGCCCAACTTTAACGCGGCGCTTCTGCTATCACCTCGCTCCCCGCCGCCAGCCCCGCGACGAGAGCAGGCACCTTTCTCACGACGTGACGAGCTCCCACGAGTCTTCTTTTTTCTTTCCTTATTCCCTCCCCGTCTCTTTGTACAGTACGCGCCTTCCGAAAAAGCCCCACTAGCTTCCAGGGTCCGGATCTGCAAGAGCCCGACGGTGCTTTCGGCTTCTCGCGCCCACGTTTCACCCTCGTTCGCGCCTGCTCAGGAACTACAGCACCTCTAATCCACCGACCGACCGGGACGCGTCTGCCGACACCACACCCCCCGTCTCACATCCCTCTCCTCTTGGCCCCTTCGCCCGCAATGGCTACCGGTACGTTCGTTGGTGCAGCGGACATATGACGTGGGTTCGCGCAGTGTTGCAAATCAGAGGGCGGATGGTGGAAGCATCCATCTGGACATGGATGATCGGGAGCATCCGGATAAGAGCTTCAACCGCACCTTGTTGCAACACTAAGCGAACCGACTCCGTAGCTATCGTGCTGCATGAGAGCTATACGCTGACGCAACACGCTCCAGAAACCGTCAAAGTCGTCCCCTTGACGTGCCATGGCCACTCGCGGCCCATCACCCACATCAGCTTCTCGTCCGTCATTGACGATGACTACTTCCTCATTTCCGCCTGCAAGGACAACAACCCCATGCTGCGCAACGGCGTCACTGGTGACTGGATAGGCACCTTTCTGGGCCACAAGGGCGCCGTTTGGTCGGCACGCCTGTCGTCGGACGCGACCCTCGCCGCCACCGGCTCCGCAGACTTCTCGGCCAAGGTGTGGGATACGCAAACTGGCGAAGCCCTGCACACGCTCGAGCACGAGCACATCGTCCGCGCCGTCGCCTTCCCGAATCAGCCGCATCCGCAAATACTCGCCACCGGCACCGTTGGCAAGAGACTCCGCATCTTCGACCTTTCAAGGAGCACCAGCGCAACCTCCTCGCCGACAGAGCCCAACGGCGCATCGTCTGCAAGCTTCGAGATCGGCGCTGGGGTGCACCAGGGTTCCATCAAGTCCATCGTCTGGGCAAATGACCCCAACATCATCATCACGGCGTCGGAAGACAAGAAAATAAGGTGGTGGGACCTGCGGACGCAGTCGACAATTGGCGAATACGCCGTCGACGGCACCTTCGGAAGCTGTGAGCTGGATAACATGGGCGCCGACGGCAGCCAGGGAGGCGGCATCCTGAGTGTTGCAGCGGGCAAGACGGCTTACTTCTTCGATGGAAGGCAGCCCGCAACGCTCATCAAGAGCGTGACAACAAAATATGACTTGGCCAGTGTCGCACTACACAGCGCGCAGGAGAAATTCGTTGCCGGCAGCAGCAGCGACACGTGGGTGCATGTCTTCGACCTCAACACCGGGGACGAACTTGGTAAGCGATATCCTCCGGGCTCCCCCCTTGCATGTGGACGCTAACGAGCCGAGTCAGAGATTGGCAAGGGTCACCATGGTCCGGTCTGGACAAGCATGTTCTCGCCCGATGGAAAGCTGTATGCGACTGGCAGCGAGGACGGCACAATCAAGTTGTGGAAGTTCACAACCGGCCCTTACGGTCTCTGGAGGTAGCTCTAGAGCTGCGAAGTAATAGAGAAAATAGGCATAATGATACCCCTGCATACACGTTGCAGACTGTGCGGCTGTCCATCGCTACTATCCCATTTGCTTTCCTTCCAATGCACCGATATCTGGCGAGCTTATATTGTCTCCACCGCAGGGGATCCACGCTCGATATCACGCCGGAAGTATCCAAGATCCCGGACTTAGACCCTGGACCCTGGAATCACGTGCTGAAAACTTGTCCTACCTTGCTTCATCTTCGCCCAGGTGACACTGCTTGTTATCTTTTATTTTTTTCAGGAAGACGCGCAGCCCCGCCATCACCGAGTCCTCGCTCCCCCTCGTTCCTACGGTCCTCGCGCTTTCCTTCTCACGTCACACCCGACACACTTGCGCTTCGGACGGCCAAGCGCGTCGCAGCTATAGCACCTCGACTCACCGGCCATTCCCCTTCCAGCCGGCAATTGATCGAGCCTTGCTCGAACCACCTCGACCTCAACCCGCCGACACCGCGAAACACGCACAAGTTTCAGAGAACGCGGGCGACGCTACACACAGCACGCGCACGCGCACACACACCCACCACAAGCGACCGCCGCCATGGGCCAAGCCCTCCCCAAGCAGCATTGGCACGATGCCGACAGATTCTTTGTCGCGGCCCAACTCCACGTGCCGGCGCAAGATGTGCGCGAAGGCGACCACCATGCGCAACAGCAGCAGCAGCAACGACAACAACAGAACCACCATCACGACCGACCCAGCCGTCACCACCGCCGCCGCCGCCGCAGCAGCAGCCAACCTCTACACGGCCCGGGCCTCACCGCCGCCTCACTCCAATCTTCCCCTCCTCCTGCCCCGTCCACTTCCTCCATCTCGTCGACGTCATCACCACCAACCTCTTCCTCCCCGGCCCCGTCCACATTATCGTCCGACGATGACGACGAAGACGACGACGCCGCCGCCGCCACCTCCGCCGACTCGGCCGCTTCCAATGATGATGATGACGGCGACGCTGACGACGACGACGACGACGACGACCTCAACTCCCTCAACACCACGACGACGACCACCGCACCCGTCTACCTCACCCTCGCGCCCGCCGAGGCGCGCGCCCTCGCCGCCGCGCACTGGGTCCGCATCGTGAAGCTGGCGCGCGGCTTCGAGCGGGTGTACGCAGACGCGTTGGAGGCGTGGGTTGCCGCCGCCGCCGCCGCCGCCGCCGCCGCCGCCGCTGCTGCTGCTGCCAAAGCGGAGTGGCCGGCGGCGGTGCAGAGGAAGAGGAGGAGCAGCAGCATGAGTACCGGCAGCAGCGTCGGCAGCAGTGCGAGCAAGAACTGGACGATTGCGCCGAGAAGAGGACGCGGGCATGTGAGCGAGGAGAGCGGGGGTAGTAGCGGGAGTGGCGGGACGGCGGGGAGTGGTAGTAGTAGCGGCAGCGGCAGCGGGGGCGGTGGTGGTGGTGGTGTTGGGGTGGTGGATGGAGAGGAGGGAAAAGGAGAAGGGAATTGGGTGGCGCTACATGGAGCGGAGGAGGAGGAGGACGGAGGGCGAGAAGGAATGGCGTCTTCCAACAACAGGACTGACGCCGGTGGTGGGGTGAGGAGGAGCTGGCTTTTCAGAGCCGCCCACGCGCGGACGAGATGCCGGACGGACGTGGGCAGTTGGACGGCGGCGGATCTGGTCGATCTGGCGACCAAGGGCGGCCCGTTGAGGTGCTATCGGTGGCACAGCGATGGCGATGGGAGGGAAGGGAAGGAGAGGAGCAGGCGGCAGCTGACGGAGGATGCGGCGAAACTGGGGTGGTGTGGGAGGTGGCTTGTGAGGAACTATCGGGACTTGACGACGACGGCTTCGGAGGACATGAGAGCGGCGGGAGGCGAAGAAGGGAAGAAGACGCCGAGAGAAGGAGAAGCGATCGTGGACGAGGAAACGGGCCTCTGCGGCGTCACCGTCCGCGTTTCGACGAAGGCTCTGCCCAACCAGCTTCGAGACACTACTACTGCCGTCGTCCCTCAAGACGCCGCCACCACGACAGACAACCCCAACGACCAAACGCGAACCTCGCCCTCTCTCCACACCCTTCTGACGATCCCCCCAACGACCTTCCTCCTCATCAAGCTCCTCACCATCCTCTACCCCTCCGGCGCCCCCTGGTCCTCCCCCACCAACGACCAACCCTCCCCCCAAGCGCCGCCCCCCGCCCAGGCACCACCCCCGCCAAAGCCCATCTCACCCGAAAAGGCCGCCCACAACCGCCGCGTCTGGCTCGCCATGTCGCTCGGCTGGGCCTGGGCGCTGCAATCCTACCTCGCCGCACACCCTCCCTCCTCATCCTCCCAGCCGCCGCCCACCACGACGACAACCAACGGCAGCAGCGTCGCCGACGACGACCGCGACCGCGACAACCACGGAAAAGTTGCTGGCGATGACCACGACCACGACGACGTCCTGGATGCGGAGGCGGAGGCGTACTTGCTGGATTCGGGAGAAGTCGACGACGGCCTCCTCCTCCTGGACGACGTTGACGACGTTGACGACGACGATGTCGATGACCAAGAGGAGTGGGAGGCCATGAGCGAGGTCGACATCGAAGACGAAGACGTGCTGGCGGCGCTGGCGCGCGTGGGCCTGGGCCAAGTGCCGCGGAGCGGGAGCGGCGGGCAGCGGAGGGCGAGCCTGGTGCCCAGCGACGGGACGGATGAGGACGAGGTGAGGGAAAGGGAGAGGATTGAGGCCGAGCAGCAGCGGTGATCGTATGTATGTAGTGGGGAGGTGAAGTGCCTGCCCGCTTGGTTGGTTGGTTGGTTGGTTGGAAAGCGGACGGAACGAGAAGAAAAAAAAAAAAAAAAAAACGGGAAAGGGCAAATGGGGAAAATGGCTAAGCGATGAGGGAGGGGGAAATTTGCGGCATCAAAAGAGTCGATGAGGTTTCACGATGGATTTGGGGTGGGGGTGGTTAGAAAGGGTATATATTAGAGACGTGTGGCCGGGCATGATGATGGAAAGCGTGGAGGTGGGTGAGTTGCTTTCATGGAGGCCGTGCAGTTTTGAATTGGTATGATTTGATCCAGACAAAGAAGAAAATGGAGAGAGAGACCGAAGAAAAATAATCCACTGCACTCCGTGTCCTATGAAGGATACTTCACTCTTCCACCATGAGAAGCACTATCCACTGAAACATATTTGATAGGGTCAACTTCTTTTTCAACCAGCCATAAGATCAAGAATTCTCCCAAAGACTTCATCATCGCAACAAGTCAAGTCATATATATGGCGCGGGCAAAACTAAGCATATGCAAGTCCATCTTGATTGTGCTACCCAGACCAGACCGACCGCATTTCAACCCAAAAGCGAGGAACCTCATGTCGTTGGCTTTTTTTTTTTTTTTCATATAACAAATTCCGGTTGTTGTACCTTCTCTTAACGCCCCTTCGTCCTGGAGTCCTTTGTGGCTATGTCGAGAGGAGATTTTCTGTATGTTTCCAATCTTTCGAAGGCAATGCAGCAGCACTGCTGTGATAGTCGGAATGCCTCCGCCTGGATCCCTTACTCCACCATATCAATGTCATCAATATTGACCGGCGCAGGGTTGGTAGGGGCAGTAGTGGTGGCCTCGCCAGCTCCATTGGAAGCGTGTCCACCTGCGGACTCGTCTTCACCGCCTCCACCGAAATAGTCTGCCATCTCGGCATCAAGCTCCTCAACAGTCTTACGGGGCCTTCCTCCAACCGCCGGCCTACCCTCACCATCAGCTTTCTTGCCGCCACGAGGCTGCTGTCTCCTTTCGCCAGGCCTACGACCAGCTTCCCTTCCTCCTCCTCCTCCTCCTCCTCCACCACCGCGACGGCGGGGAGGCGAACGCCTTCGGCCATCGTCCTCACCAGGCACATAACGATCAATTCCAGCAGGTGCGGGCTTGGTAGTGTCGCTATGGCGGGGCCTATCGGGACTCAAGCTGCGGTTGCTCCTCCCTCCCTCAATGCGGTCGAACAGGCTGCGCGAGGGACGCTCAACAGAATCAAACGGGTTGCGGCGAGGCGGCCCAGATGGCCCAGGCGGCACGAGTGTCAGGCGGATGGGTTGTCCGTGTGCGTTAGCACCATCGAATTCGCGAAGGGCAACCCGTGCATCTGCGATGCTATGGTAGATTACGCGAGCAATGCCCTGACTGCGGTCATTGCGGTCGAACAAGAGTTTAGCGGTCTTGACGGGGCCAATGCGCTCGAACAGCTCCTGGTGCACATCAGCTAAGCCCTTCACGTGTCCTCTGCAAGCGATACGTACGCGGATATCCTCCTCGGTCAGATCGTAGTGCAAGTTCTCGACGCGGATCTCGTAGCCGGAGTCCCTGCTAATCCAAGTGGTGAGCAAACAGCCTCAGCGGTGTGGTCCACGGAGTTGTACCTTTCGTATTCAGGGCTGCGGCGGGTAGGGCGCTCAGAACGATAGCCGTGATTGCGGGAGGGGCGGCGGGCTGCGATGCATTAGCCATGCTACGGCGTTCTTGGCTGGCGATACCCACCGTCGTCGTCTTCGTAGCGGTCGTGGACCCAGTCCCTGCGCCACATCAGCAAAGCTTTGATACATCTTGGCGCAATTGGTAAATTACCGATCGAGGTTCCTGGAGTCATCTCTCTGGCTCGACTATTATCGCAGAGAGGAATTGCAGATTAGCGGAGGTCTCACAGGGTACCATGGCAGCCTGAAACAAGACTCGTCGGCGAACAGCGGTTGCATCTCCAAGAGCGACTGGAGCGGTGCAGGCAAGAGCAAGGTGCCGGCTCGGAGCGGTTACGGAGCGCCATGGCTATGAGGAGGGAGGAGGTGTAGAACCTAGGCGGGGAGAGTAGTCAGAGCGCTGGTCAGGTCCCGCAGCACGGACAGGAGCGACCTACCTTTCTTACGCCGTCTCGCGGATAGTCTTCAGTGCGGCGGCCGCCTCGGCGTCCGCGTATGCCTCCGCCACCTCGCTGAGGGCAGCATGTTAGAATGGGTGTGTTGGAGCAGCAGCGCAGAGCAGCTTACCTGGCGGTCGGAGATGACGTCGTCGAGGGCGCGATCCATTGCTGCGTGGGATCTGGAGGAAGCCGCTGGAAATAGCAGGGGCAAGGCGAGTAGCTAGGCGGCGGTGCAGTCGGGCGGTAGGGTTGCAACGGGCTCGGGAGCAGGGCGGTGGTGTCGGAAGGTCGAGGGCAAACGTGAAGCTGCACGTCGGCGGCCGCGGGCGGCGATTCATGCGCGGATCGGGCACTGGCCACGCCAAGGCCGCCCTACGGCGCAACTGTTTCGCTCCGCCCTGCGCCCAGCCAGCCTGGCGAGAACGCCACCCACGTTACCGCCCCGCCCTGCATCCATCCACGCTGTGCAACCCAGCGCCGGCGAAGCACAGCAAATGTCGACTGAGGATGCCGAGGCCCGGCAGGCAGCGCACTGAACGGCCGTTCTGTTGGGCCGCTCCAAGGCCGTCAGGCGCGCACCACGCACCGGCCGCCGTCCATGCGCGGCTCCCCTGAGCAGGCGACGGACAGCACCTCAACTGGAAACCATTTTTAGACGCGCGGGCCCGTGCATGGTGTCACTCGAGCCGCAAGTGTGGAGCAGACCGCCTCTGCCGCGACCGATCACTCTGGGGTCCCAGGGTGCCCTCGGTTGACAGCGCTGCACGCCAGACCACGCTTCTCTGCCCTACACGACGCTGGCCCCTTGCCGTGCTCCGTCCGCGCCTGCGGCGTTACCTAACGCCGCACTCAACTCGATGCTAAATACGAACGCCCGAGGGTGTTCTGCCGGCACTACCACAGAGCTATGACGATGTTGCCAAGCGCACCTCGTATTTAACGGCATGAGCATAGGGGCGGGTGAGGGGTGGCTTCTAGATAAATACCCCAGGACAGACTCGAGAGAAACAGCATCAAACAACCAGCTCTCAACATCTACAACACTCCAATCCACTTCACAACCTTTGAACTCTTCGTTCATACCCCATCCAACCACCGCAAAAATGTTCTCCAAGACCGCCGTCGCTTTCCTCGCCGCCGCTGGCGCTGCCTCTGCTGCCCCGGCCGCCACCGACAAGTACTTCGGTGCTATCGCCATCCACTCGGGCTCTGCCATCCAGAACGCTGGTGTCTCTGCCTCCCAGAACAGCCTCTGGCTCAACCACGCCCAGGACGCTTCTTGCGACAAGCCTGACACCAACTTCGCCACCTTCTACATCCAGGACGGCGCTGCCTACCTCTACGCCGCCAGCGCCACTCCCCAGCAGCGTAAGTTCCACCTCAGCTCTCCGCTCAAGCTCTGAACAATCACTGACTTCCTTGATTAGTCTACGTCGACCGCTCCGGCATGGGCCGCGGCAAGATTGGCTACACCACCGGTGCTGAGCCCACCCCCAAGAACGCGGAGCGCACCGGCTTCGCCGTCAACGAGAGCGGCCACCTCACCTTCGCTGGCACCGACGGCTTCTACGCCTGCCCCAGCGGCGAGAGCTACGGCATCTGGCAGCAGAGCTTCTCTGACGACTGCATTTCCTTCGCTTTCAGCGCTCAGTACACCGACTCCCCCGTCGGCTGCTCCTACTCTCAGCAGGGCCAGTAAGCGGCTCGCAGCATTTTGTCTTCTTAGCATTGCATCGCGTATTCGGGGAAAATTCATGTACATAAATAGCATCTCATCGGGTATCATTAGCTCATGACAATCACGCTCATGATGTAATCGATAATGGTTGTCGAAGCAATCGCTTCGATCCATCAAAACTTCTTGCCACTCTTACAATAATCGAGTGACATGACCCGATCTTGTTTCATACATAAAAGTAGCCTTGGCGATCCACCACGAGATGCCCCCTCCATCATTTGACTCAAAACTTTATCGTATGCATAATGTAATCCCCGTCACCGCCTCCTGACCCGAGCTCCTCGGTAAGGGAACGTGTGTAGTATCCACCCGTCTTGCATTCTAGAAGGTCCAAGCCAACATGTGACGGAGAATAATACGCCATGCTAAGTGAACGTCCATCTCAAGTCTATTGGGTTGAAGCACAACAAAATATCCAATGTTCCCTGACCTTGTACCTGGTCATCCGGCCATCGGCGCAGCTACGATTTCTGAGCGTGCTGTGGTGATCGTCATATTACAGGCCGAAGTGTTTGCTGGAGAACTCATTCGGCTGCGCGTTTATGCTTCTCTCCCGCGTCCGGTCCGTAGCGACCATGCAAGCACTGCCCCCGAGAGCACGTCCACCAAAACACCATGCCTCGCTGAATGAAGCTCGTTGCGGAAGTGATGGCCTCCTTTCCCGCAAAAAAAAAAAAAAAAAAAGGTGAAAGTCTCCGGGCGACCGACCCGCTCGCCGTGCACCCTCTTAGGGCTGAGGATTGAGAGGCACAGCTTCGACTACACATCCAATCCGTTGCAAAAATCAAAGAGGCAAACCACGTCAGAGCCATGACAAACGCGTCCAAAGCCTGCACGCGACCTGCCCACGACTCCTCACAACACCGCTCCCCTTTCCCTCGAGCACAAGAGCATCACGAACACCGCCACCTCGTCGACATCACGTCGGACTTGACTTCAGGGGTGGCGGTTGATCAGCCGATGTGGCGGCGCGCTCCAAGCCCGTTGCGGGAGTTGTTGCGGCGCCGCCATCCCCGAAGCGCGTCTAGCCTCCCCACAAATTCTTCTCGGCGGGCGGCGGGTCCCAACCGGCCGGAGCGGGTGTTTAACGGCGCGACGACGACGGGGGATACGAGTGGCGGGGGGAACGACGATGTCACGTCGACGACGTTTGTCTATGAATAGGTCGGAGCTAAAACGTACTAACGACTACATACTGTCACTGTTCTTTCGACGATGATATGCCGTTGGCTGGATCTGCGCTGTGACCGGGATCGGAGCTGGAGGCCTTGGGGCAAAGTCTTCATATCGCATGCGGTTGGCCTGAGGGTATTTTCGACTTATCCAATCGCGAATACGGAAAAAGCCAAAATACGAGGGTGTAGATCGCGGAGACTTCCTTTGCCATCGAGCCGCGGGGGTGTGGAGGCGCGTTCCCGATATCCGCGCCTCATGGACGGAGGTTTCGGAGACCTGTGCGGAATAATCATCACTGGAACCTGACATGTGATACGAGCCCGAGAACAGATGTCATGGGATGTATGCTACGTGAGTACACAAACGTGATCAATCAATGACATCGCCGCATGGAGACAAGAACCAGCAGACCTGAATTTCTTGGATATCTAAAAGCGATGAAGTGGAATCAGTCAACCTCAAAATCGCTTCTTCTACCCCCAAGAGTTATGCACCGGTCTACTACGAGCTCTATCTACTGTCTTGCTCTGGAGTAAGTTTGTGCTAAAGCTTGGGACATACCGCTTTTCAACAATGGAGGAGACTCAGAGATTGTGAAGACCATAATACTAGAATGTTGTGGAGCAGCATCGGTGAACGATGCCGCCGCTGTACATCCTACGTAGATGTGTACCATTCATCATGTAGTTCAGTTTATCACTCTGATCGCATGATCATTTCAGCTTAATGCATGCAGCAACTGTGATGTTGTGTCCCCAAAGCAGCTAGTCTCAATTGATATAGCTACACCAATACCGGAGCCCCGATTGAAGGCGGTGATCAAGTACCCCCATCCACCTACTATCCTGTATCAATAGTGAAAATACCTCCCGATTCCAGGTCTGCTCTCCCAGAGCCTTTCTCAGTTGATGGGCTGCTTCTCCAAGGGGCCTTGGCAGTTCGGGCACGTCCTGATGGGGTCTCCCTTGCTCGAATCATCCGGCTTGTCGAGACCACCGCTCTCGCTGCGAAGGAAGGAGATGCCCGAGTTCTTGCGCGCAACGTGCTCTTTTCCAGTAAGCGCGATCTCCATGCTGTAGTCGCAGCCGGGGCAAAAGACGCCCTGCAGGCTCCTCTCCTCGATCTGCATAGCGCGCTTATCCCAGCAGGCAGTAAGGTACTCAACTACAGCAGCACCATCAGCAGCCACCGATCGATCGATCCCCTCCGCCACCTCGGGACGGGGAGAAGAAGAGCAAAAAAAAAAAAAAAAAAAAAAAACAAACTTACTCGCAAACAACGGATACTCCTTCACATACCTCTCCATCTCGCACGCCTGCACCCTCTCCAAACGGTCCGCGGCCGCCCGCTCCGCCACGAACGCGCGCAGGCCGTGCTCGTCGCGCGCGAACGGCACCGGTGCGAGGCCGTCGCCGAACAGGAACGGCACAAAGTCCGTCAGCAGGTCCGCCTGCACCGCGTACAGCTCGTCCATGTAGTCCTTGACGCGCTTTGCCGCCGCCTGCTGCGCCATCGGCACGCCGTACTCGGTCGCCAGCACGTACAGCCGCAGGTGCCGCAGGCACGTGTACGCCGCCGGCTCCGCCGGGTCCGCCGCCGGGATCAGGTTCGGGTACACGCGCGTGTACATGTACGTTATCATCGCGCTGAGCAGCTCCGGGTGATCGTGGTCGTTGGTGAGGTCGAGGGTGAGCGTGGTGGTCGGGGAGGAGGAGGAGGAGGAGGCGTCATCCTGTGCGGCGCGGTTTTGGGTGTCAGCGGCGGCGGCGCGCGCCGAAGAGGACGGTGGAAAGGGTGACGCGCGGTGGTACTACTCCTGCGCCGCAGCGGTGTTTGGATCGGCGTACCTTCTTCAGTCGGCCTTCGGCTTCCAGAAGCTGCTGCGCGAACCAGCCGGACTGGCTGGCGAGGACGACGCGGTGCGCCGACAGCTCATTTCCGGCGAAGCGGAGAGTGACGTCGGAGTAGAGCTCGTTGTTGGCAAAGTGTCCCGCAACCTGGTTGATGAACGGGGGCTTCTTGCTCTTGCAGTTCGCCATGGTGAAGCTGCGGTTGTGGTTGGTTGAGGAGTGGAGCAAGAGTAGGAACGCAGAAGAAAGATCTGAAGGGCATGCTACAACCCCTTAGTTAGCGAAGACCTTGGTGAGGTGCGCGAACTTCCACTGTGTAAATGACGATGGCCAGCTGAAGACAAGACTTTTTTTTTTTCCACTGAATCCCCTTGAGTTCGCAAGATGGTACCCTCATTGGTCCTTGTGCCGCCCATCTCATTCCAGTCTTACCTCAGTTCACCCTACGAGCTCAGTCTCAGTAATATTGCAACAATTTGTCAGCAGGCATGAGGAGTGAGGGGTCTTCGAGATATCAATTTCGTCGCGTCCGCCGAAACATGCGTCCAGATAGTAGTTTTGTAACACCACTGCATCCGATCCCATAGCCTACATGCTTATAGATACTAAATACGAAACAGTTGAATGTAGAACTTTTATATTGATCCGCTCACTACATTCTGCTGAGCTAACCCAAAAGACTACCAAGGAGAGGAAGGATCCCTTGGCCTACCACCGTCTATTCCTTTTGTATGCGCAGAGCAAGCCTTTCCATCCACTTAAAGAAAGGGATCGATGTGGCTGTCGCAGCGTAGGCACCGGCCATTCATCATGTGCAATATGTCCTTATAGTAGCTTCTGGGGGTTTCTTCATTGCGGAGAGCATGCAGCTCGACAGTCATGCCAAATCCGCACACTGGGCAACGAACTGTCTGCATGCATTCCCTGGAGCGTCTATCCCACATGTCTGCCATGATATCCACTGCGGCCAATCAGTCACTGGAATAAGCAGAAACAATTTTGTGCTCACCTGCGAATTCAGGATTATCTCTGGTGAACTGTTTCATGCCTTCGTCGAATTGGGGGAGAACCTCGCGCATAGCTCTGATGTATCTTTTCTTGAAACCATGACCATCACGGGAGAGCTCATGATAGAGACTGTGGGCAATAATGTCGCGCGCGAGAATATGATTGCCCCAGCCGAAGTGATCATGGACGATGCGCGCCGTGGCATCTGCTAGCGAGGGGATGTCATACTTGTTTGAAACCTCGTAGAGAATGAGGTACCACGCGACATTGGCCTCGAACGTCGCTTGCTCATCTGCGGGTACGGGAATCCGGTATCCATACAAGAATCGGAGGGCGATTTCGAGGGCTTCAGGATTATCGCCATGAAGCTCGATCACGTTCGCCGAAGCTTCCTGTTCCACCGTGAGCAAAAACTCCCAGGTACCTAGCATAACACCCACCTTGAATGCGCTTTCGAATACGCCTCTGAACCACCCGGACTTCGCAGCGAGGATGAGCTTGTGCGATTTGAACTCACGTCCGCTGAATTTCAAAGTAATGTCGGAGAATTGGTCCGAGTCCAGGAACGAAGAGAGACCAGGCGCGCGTGACACCATGGCGGGTGGAGGGTCGGTAGACCGGCGGATGGGGAGTTGTAGCGGTGTCGCTCAAGTTGAGGCGCGTTTGACAGAAAGGCATGCCCGCCTGCGACAGCCCACGCGCTAAGCCCAATCAAGAAATCATTGACGTGAAGTGAGCCAGACGGCAGGAGCACCACCCACCGGCTTCGAGTTCGAACCGGCGAGCAGGCAAACAGCCAAAGAAACAATAAAGACGAAAATCGAGGATGCCATCGTCAGCTTCGGCGGGGAAGCGACCAAAAAAGAAAATGGCAAAACTGTAGATACCCTTTCGGGCCTTATTAGCTACAGAAAACCTCAGAGGGGGGTTTTTTTCCTCTCTTGCTTCGCTATCACGGATCAAGGTTAGCCAGTTCTTTAGGGTTCAAATCTTGGAACGTACCACTGCGCTATGCAACCGCAACAGCAACCGCAACAGCCATTCCTTGCTGAGCACGCCCTCCTCCCCTTCACCGTAGGAACGGATGTCCTGACATGGATGTGCGGGTCAAGACACTACGTATGCATCCAAATCTAGACTTCAATTACCCGCATAAGCAGGGTGCAATATCTTTGTGGGATCGACTCTTTTGCGACCCGCTGTGCCGCGAATATCGACCCTTGGACGCTATCCAGCTTCAGCAAGCGTACGACGCAGCCAACCAAAGTCGACATTTCGCTATGAATTTCTTCCGACACGAACCCTTGTTTGTAGATGCCGGATTCCAACGCCTGCGTATATCAAATCCTGGGTATAACCTTTCCGTTCCCAAAATGCCCACATGTCCGTTCCGACGGCTTTACCTTGGACCGCAAATACTTCTTGTCCCGCACCCAACTCCTCAAAGGGAGTGAACTTCATATCCCAACAAGACTTCCGTCGAGCTACCTTCCCACCCTCTGTTGCCTCCCGTCGAGATCATAAACGTGCAAGTGGGGTCGAGGTAGAGTTGCGAGATGACTCCGGTTCTGTGACCGGGTACAATGGTGTACGGAACGGCCGCGTGCTTGGTGCCTTCTTGTTCCTTGAGGTCGTACAAGCGGAGGATATCATACGAAGCGCTGGATAAACAGGTCAATACAGCTAGATTTCGGTGTCTAAGTGAATGTGAACTTACCAGACGAGGTGTTTCCCATTCGGCATGGCCCTGACAGCGCTTACCGCACCACTGACAGAGGGAAACCTGAACGTGCGAGAAGGTTCCCGTAAGCCCTTTTGTAGGCTGTACTCATCGACAGTGCCGTTGCGGCGTCCAGCATATATGTAGTTGCCGTCAGGTGACCAGCATGCGTTCATACACCATGGCGGGGTGCCGCGAGGAGGGACAATCCGCGCTATAGGGTTTGGTTGTCTCCGATCCCAAACGCGCAATGTGCCGTCTATGGACGCGTCCAGGAAGGTTGTGTCAGAAGAGGGGATTGAGTCATCTTGCGAAGAGAAGGCATTCGAGACGGAAGCCCCAGCATCAGCGCCTTCTTCCGCGTGCGGGAGACCGTTCATTGAGACATCAGGTTGTGTTGCTGTGACGCTGGGAATGGTCGCATTTTGCTCAGCAGGTGCAGCCGCAGGCACACCGTTCTCGTTGTCTTGCAACATGTCGAGGGGCTGGACAGGACCACCGACGTCCGTCATGTCGACATCACCCTGCGCGTCCTGCTCTTCCGCATGCCGAATCTCATTTGCAATGGCCCTTGAAAATTCATCATCCTCATCATCGCCGAATGCAGCACCTGGTGGATTTGCGGCCGTATCACCATTACCACCAAATAATGAGTCGTTATCATTGTCGCCAAATAATGAGTCGTCTTCGGCTCCCGGCGCATCTTCATCCTGGCCTGCTGCCGGCACGCCGTTTGTTAGAACGCCATTGGTGAGTGGCTTGGCGTCGTTGTTGGAGCTGAAGGTTCCGTTGGAATAAAGCGGCGGGCCTACTTCCTCTGGTACAGGCAGTGTTGACAAGGGGCGCTGCTCAATCGCAGAAATTTGGCCTCCACTGGTTTCGAATCGCCGACGGACCTGTCCAACGTTGAGGTCCCAGTCATTAATGGTCTTATCCCAGCTGCCAGACAACACCGACTTCTCGTCTTGCGCAAGACTCAAAACTGAAACAGCGGACGTGTGCTTTCGAAGAGAAGTGATGCGATGACCTTCTTGATGCCGGACGGTCTGAAGGTTTATTGCGCCGGATTCAGTGCCTGAAAGAAGCCAAAGAGCCTGGTGGTGAACAGCTAAAGAATACACGGGCGAGAGAGATATGCTATCGTCGTTTGTTGAAGGAGGAGTCCTGTCTTTTTGTCTGTTAGCATCCGGTATGCGGCATGCTTTATTCAACCAACCTGAAGTTTCCTCATTTTCCCAGTAACTTAACAAGACGCCGGCTTTCGTGACGCTGTCCACAAAAGGATGGCGTTGCGCCACAGTCAACATCAGTTTGGCGTTGGCAGTGTCCACCCAGTTGAACTTTCTTATGTATCCGTCCGCACCGCCGCTGAACACCCAGCGCATGTCTGGCGTCGCAGTAATGGTGTTGATGGATGTGCTGTGAGGAGCTGCGATGGTAGGAACGATGTCGTAAGAGCTGGCTGTGAGCGCTTCCAAGCGCACTGTTGGGTGCAGGGGGAGGTTTCCGTTTGGCGTAACGGAACGACGTGGGGATGCAGAAGCAAGGCGCATGGCCTGGTCCTGTCGCGAGGGAGCTGCATCCGGACGGGTGCCGTTCTGCATTTGCGACCCGTCAGGCGCACTCGGCCGCTGCGAGCGCGAGGGGGAGTCCGGGGTGTCATCCTGGTCCTCGTCTTCCTCTTCGTTGTCCCCATCGTCGTCGTCATTGTCCCCTTCTGCATCGTCGTCGCCATCTGCATCGGCGTCGGCATCGGCGTCGGCATCAGCATCCGCATCGGCATCGGCGTCGCCCTCGTCAATGTCGTCCATGGTCTCGTCGACCTCGTTCTCGGAGCTGGACTCTGCGGCTGGTTTAGAGATGGCGTGGCATTACAGGGGCGGACGGAGGGCAAGCACCGTTCTCGTCATCGTCCTCAAAGCTCACCATGTTGGGCGCGCTTTACGCAGTGTATTTGCGGGTCGCGGGTTGCGGGTGGCTGCGGGGATGGTCCGTTTGCTCGCGCGACGGAAGCTGGGTCGCGGCGCCCCAAACAAACGCAGCAGTAGACGGATAGCCGGGAGCTCGGGCGTCACTTGGGAGGACTCTGGCAGAGGCAGGCCCGCGATAGCGTTTTGGCGGATGGTTGTCAGTCGAGCAGCACAAGCACGAGGTCGACGTTGCACGCGTTTTCGGTAGATCCACGGCGCGGGAGGTGGACGCTCAGGGCTCGTCCTGGCCCAAGAGCCCGTCGCTGTCGATCCTCCGCCGACGACATCTCTGCGACAGCCGTCGCGCAGGAACAGCCAAACCCGCAAACAAAACGTGCATCGCTCCAACTGCCATCGGCAAGTTTGGTCATGGCAGATTCACCAATTGACGGCCTGGCGCCGATGCGCGCGCTCCCAACTGGAAGGCTGCCTCGCAGCTGCCGCAGCTTCCCGCCGCGTTGATGCCAATCCGGGACTCAAGCATATCTGTCCTACAGTAGTAGCGCTTCTCTTATAATCCATCTGCTCTTCTCAATTAATCGCCGTTCGTTGTTTCCTACCGTACATCGATTCGAAGTTGCCTTTTTTGGTGCCCTTCGCGGCTGCTTTGCTACGTACTGGTTGCGCTCGTGCCCGATTGTCTCTTCAAAATTGTTTGAAGAGCCCTTTGCTTCTCAGCTACACGATCAAAGATCAGAGCTCATTCACATTGCCGAGTGAGGCTCATCATTATCAGGGAAGAATATTGGTGCGGCCCAAGAGCACCGGTTGCCACGGCGCACGGCGCGATTGCCTTTTCAATCAGCTCGCGGCAACCACCCGCCCACTGAACTCTTCCCCCGCCGCTCGCTCGCCCGCCCACCACCAGCTCCTCTCCCTCGCCACCAAAAATCTGCGCAGACAAACACCCAGCTTCGCGACTGCGCGAGTCACCTCCACGGAAAGTACCTGGTACGTTTCGTCTACAGATACGCATCACCGCCGCTCACCCACGACACTCTTGCTCGCCCCGCTGAAGCTGCCTTTACTGAAAAGCACTGTAGTCCTTCCCGTGCTCTCAGTCAACATGGACCGCAAAAAACCTCAGTTCAAATCATTCTTGCAAAGCCCACCGCCGCCGCCAGAATCTGGGTCTTGGTCAGCAAGTACAACAACTAGAGATGCTTCGCTGTCTGCTGCCGGCTCACTTCAGTCAGCTCAGCCAGCCGCTGTGGCTCAACGTGGTCCTGCGACTCCAAGTACAGTGACTCAACGTCCTACCGCGACGCAGCGTCCTACCGCGACTGAGACTTCCCCAGCCAATCTGATCACGCCGGACCTTGAAGACGATGAGCTAAATCCACAGCTCCAAGAGAATCTTCCAAGGATGAACATTGCTGGGCCATCTTCCAGATCTTCGCTGGTTGATCCTTCTATGGCCGTGCCTCATGCTATCCGAAAATACGTAGCTGAGGCAGATCTTCCAGTTGCCACTGATTCATGGCTGTCCCGGCCAGAGGTACCGACCACTGAGGAGATCCTTGACACTGATAACTTCCTCAATGATACGGTCGCAATCCCCCCAAACAATATCGACGGCGCCTGGAGCTCTAAGGAGAGGTATCTCGAGAGCCACTTTGAGCTTCTGAGAGAGGATACAATTCGACCCCTACGGGAAGCTGTTGGCCGGATCCGTACGAAGTCGTGGGGCAAAGAAGACGAATACGGCAACACTGTGGGCTTGTACAACAACGTCCATATTGTTGGCTTTACTTTCTGCCCCCGTGGACTCGCCGCTCGGGTTCAGTTTTCCCTTGCCCGCGCTGGAAAGCGAATCCATTGGGAGCAATCCAAGCGGTTGCTCACCGGTTCCCTCATTGTAATGACGCCGGAGGATGACAACTTCCAAGCCAAATGCATCGTAGCGGTCGTCGCCGCCAGGCCGCTGTCCAACCTGGTCCAAGACCCGCCTGAGATCGACATCTTCTTTCCACGCTCTGAGGAAATCGAAATCGATCCTGGCCAAAGCTGGCTAATGGTTGAAGAGCGTAGCAGTTACTTCGAGGGTACACGGCACACTCTCCGCGCGCTGCAGAAGTTGATGAGGGAATCTTTCCCTTTGTCGGAGCATCTCATCAACCTTGAGACAGCTGTCGGCGCCCCGAAGTACATCGAAAGAGGCCCACATCTGGATCTTACTCCTGTCTTCGAGGGTGAAGAGACCATGAACGTCCTTCAACCGTGGCCGGACAACCTGAAGACAGAGCTTGACAGGACTCAAGTTCAGGCCCTACAGCGCATGCTTACGAAGAAGTGCGCAATTATCCAAGGACCCCCGGGCACTGGGAAGACCCACGTATCCGTGGTCGCTCTAAAGGCCCTACTCAATAACATGGAGGAGGGTCTCGACGCGCCCATCATTGTCGCTTGCCAGACGAATCACGCTCTGGATCAGCTCATGCGCCACGTTGCAGTCTTCGAGCCAAACTTCGCACGTCTGGGCGGTCGCTCGCGGGATGAGGAGATTAGGAAGCGTACGCTCTTTGAGCTCAAGCAGGCCGATAGGCCACCGCCCATTGCCGGTGGTTCCATGGGTCCCGCCAGCATCCGCTTGAAGAAGTTAGAGAGACAGATGCGTACGCTTCTATCTCCCCTGCAAGTCGGTAGTGATTTCTTGTCCCACACTCTCCTCCGCCAGCTCAACATCATCACCGAAAAACAATTCGAATCGTTCGAGCATGGTGATATTCGCTGGGAATCTCATGGCGCCCAGCAAGAGACTATCGCTGAAGATCGGATCGCTGATTGGATTGGCAAACACTACGATCGTGTTGAGCGGGGCATCCCTCCAGATGATTTCGCGTTTGAGTATGAAGAGATCGACCTCGAGTTTGAGCAACTCAAAGAAATCGAAGCCGAGAACATGGTCAAAGACGACGAGGACTACGAGACCCTACCCGGCGGCATAATCAGTCTGGCAGAAGGCATTGTCGGCAAGCACTCTACCTCGACGAATGTCAACGTCACAAATGAAGACGTTGAACGTTTACTATCGAAGACCGACAACATGCACAAGATCAAGGATAAGATGAGGGGCCTGGTATACAACTATCTGAAGAGTCAGGCGAAAGAGCTGATTCTGAAAGCGTTCCGTGAAGTTGCGAAAGAATACCAAAATGCTGTCGTACAGCGTGCCGTCGGTCGTTGGGAACTCGACCATATGGTTCTAAGAAAGCAAAAGATTATCGGCATGACAACCACTGGGCTGAGCAAATACCGCGCGCTGGTGTCTTCTCTACAACCCAAGATCATCCTGATCGAGGAAGCCGCCGAGACATTGGAGGCCCCGGTGACAGCGGCTTGCGTACCCTCCCTCGAGCACCTCATCCTCGTTGGCGACCACCAGCAACTTCGGCCTCATTGTCATGTCTCGGATCATGAAAACGAGCCTTTCTTCCTCAATATGTCGCTCTTCGAACGCCTTGTGAGGAACGAGGTAGAGTACGACACGCTGCGGCGGCAGAGGCGCATGGTTCCGCAGATCCGACGCCTTATCAGACCCATCTACGGAGACCTCATCAAGGACCACCCGTCAGTCAAAGACCCGGCCATTCGCGCTCCTGTTCCTGGTATGGGTGGTATGGACACTTTCTTCTTTACCCATGAGTGGCCGGAATCCGTCGATTCCCAGATGTCTTCGTGCAACGCCATGGAAGCGGACATGATTGTCCAATTCTACAACTATCTCTTCATGAATGGCATACCCTACAGCAACATAACGGTCCTGACCTTCTACAATGGCCAACGCAAGCTGATCCTGAGGAAACTCAGGTCGCACCCAAACTTGCAAGGGACCGGGCGCGACTTCAGAGTGGTTACCGTTGATTCGTACCAGGGTGAAGAGAATGAGGTTGTACTCCTCTCTTTGGTTCGCAACAACTTTGACGGCCGAGTTGGATTCCTGAACAACGTGAATCGGGTTTGCGTTGCTCTTTCGCGCGCCAAACGAGGTTTCTACATGTTCGGCAACGGCCAGCTTCTCGCCAGTGAAAGCAAGATTTGGGCCGAGGTCATCACCATTCTGGCTGGTAAGAAGAGTCTGAAAGAGGAAACTATGCGAATTGGCTATCACCTCCCTCTGACCTGTGCCAAGCATGGGCGCAAGACTTTCATCGGAAATCTGGATGACTGGGAGATGGTGCACGGCGGCTGCGGACAGATGTGCAAGGGCCAGCTTCCCTGCGGTCACCATTGCATTCTACATTGTCACCCATTCCCACACGATACAGTCAGCTGCAACCAGAGTTGCCGAAGGATCCTAGGCTGCGGACATGTGTGTGCCGCATCCTGCGCTGACGAATGCCGTTGCACAATCTGCGTGCGCGCAGATGGAGCAATTCTCCGCCCAGGAGCGAGGCCTACGCTTAATACTGGCCAGGTTGCACTGAGGAAGAATGACACCACTGTCCGCAGCAGACCACCTCCACCGCCTGGCGCCGGGGCCCCTACCCAACAGTTCCGTCAAGCTGGCTCGGTGCGGATTCCGCCGCCTAGTGCAAGAGTCCCCCTGCCCGTCTACCAGGCTAGTTCTGTACAGAGTTTATCACCTCTTAGCGTTCATCGCAGAACGAACAGTAACGTATCTGATCCTGTCGCATGGCAAGCCTACACCCAGAACGTCCAAGACCATGATGCAGAACTGGCGCGCAGGGCGAACCGAGAGTACCAGGAAAGGCTGCAGCATTTGGACCAGCGTCGTGCTGCCATGTTGAAAGAGGAGATGGAACGCTCTGTCCTCCATGATGATTGTCAGAGCAGCCCTTCGGCTGTACTGGCTACAGCTGATGGTACGTCTTCTTCTGCTACACCTCGTGCTATCCCAGCCTCAACCGGTTCTGTCCCATTTCGCCAAAGATGGGTACACAACTACGACCCCTCTTCAAGTAGTCGTACGGCCAACTCGGAGCCGAGTCTCCTTGACTAAGTCCTACGACTCGTTCTCGTCCTTGAGGGCTTACTTATCTGCCCAAGTAGCGAGTTTAACGTCAACGCCAATATCTCAAACGCCGAATCAATTCGGCAACGTTTCAAATCTTGACGACCCATTCGCTTCACCGTATTCGAAAATACAGGACCTCCTAAGTTGAGGACCACCATGCCTCACCCGTTCAGCTGGACTTCGAGAAGCTGCATAGGACCAAGATGAGGAGGACCAACCTAACAATTACTTCTGCTCACCGGAGAATATAGCCCGCCTTCTCATGGACCTCGACTACCTTTACGTTCGCTGTGTTCGTTGTTGGACTCCCGCGATGGTCGCAGCTCTTCGCTTGGGACTCTTCGGGTACGACAAAACCTCAACTACACATTCAAACCTTGAATCGGCTTTACCGGGATAATTGCATGGCTGGAAGGGTTGCTATTCTGGTTTCTCTTTGACTTTTCATTAATCAAACTTCAGTCACTCTTTCGAAAACTCCAGCTAATCGGCACATCAGTAATCGGCGGTGGATGAGTCAGAGTTCGGATGGCGTTTGCTTTGCTTTGCTTTGATGGAAATAATTTCCACTCCAACTGCTGTCACTCATCTTGATAGAGAATACAGCACATGAAAAACCTTGAGTGCCTACCATGCCCCCAGCACAAGAAAGACGGTTGAATGCGGACGAACGGCAACAAAAGCGAAAGCGCCACCTCACAGACCACACCGGACCTGTCGGATTCCTAGGCGAGAGTACGTGGATACATCAGATTTGCCTCCCGCATTTGCGACAGCCATTCTATAGCATCTTCCCGCGTACCACCTTCCTCCCCACCCAATGCTTTGAACGGTTAAAAGGAAAGCAGGAGAAGAAATCAGACATTGAGAGAAAAGATTACCGATGTATAACGAACCAAACCGAACAGTCCTCTTCCAAACCCGCTGGTTCTTCTACCGTGTCTGCTGCTGTTGCTTGATGCCCTGCACGTGTGGCGTGTCGGTCATGCCTTGGGCGGCGTCGTACGGGGAGCGCCAGGATCGGGCGTCGAGGTTCGGGAGGAGGAAGTAGAAGCAGAACGAGATGAGGCGGGGAGGGCGAGGTCGAGAAAAAGCAAAGACAGCGAGGAAAGATGAGCCAGATGGCATATGGGACTTACGCGAAAGGTTCTGGTGCGCGATAACGAAGAAACCGCGGATGCGTACGGGATATATCACTTCAGACCTGACCGATAAGCTTCGTTGAATGGAAGATGGAGGTTCACTTTTGGAACGAGGACGAAGAAAAACCAAAGGATCTCACCAGCGAGAGATGTGTGAAGCTGAAAGCTTAAGTATTTAGATATATACAGGCCACCACTACGGCCAAACCAAAGACCACCCCGTAAAACGTCGAGAGCACGAGGGAAAAATAGAAGGGAGGGAAAACAAGAAAAGAGAATCAACGCCACATGATCATATCACATAAAAAGGAAAGACAAAAAACAAAATCCCTCTCCCATCATCATCACTCTCCCGTCCTCACAACCTCCAGCTGACTGGCCTCCACGTCCTTCTCGAACATGGCCTCCGCCCTCGTCTTGATCGGCGCATCCGCGTCCACAGCAGCAGCGCCCGCGCCCCCGCCCTCAAGCCCCACATGGCTGTCGCGATACGCGTCGAGCTCCTTGGCCTTGCACACGTTGAGGTAGATGGGGAAGCTCCAGGCGACGACGAAGAAGGCGAGCGGGACGACCATGGCGTGGCGGGTGCCGGTGCGGTCGGCGACGTTGCCGAGGATGGCGGGGACGACGGCGCCGCCGCAGATGGAGGCGACGAGGAACGAGGCGCCGCGCTTGGTGTGGCGACCGAGGCCGCGCAGCGACAGGGTGAAGATGGTGGGGAAGACGCAGCTCTCGAAGAAGAGGACGAGCATGAGCATGGCCAGGCCGGCCCAGTTGGCGCGCACGCCGTCGCCCGAGTCGACGGCGATGGCGCACACGATGAAGACCATGATCAGCGTCTGGTACGCGAGCAGCACGAGGCGCGGCTTCACGTAGTACATCAGGCCCGCGGCGGAGAAGCGGCCGACGGCGAAGAGGGCCTGCGCGATGGCGTAGAAGTTGGCGCCCTGGTGCTGCGCCTGCACGACGGGAATGTCGGGCCGCGCCTGCGTGAAGTAGTTGATGAAGTAGCCCGCGATGCCGACCTGGGCGCCGACGTACGAGAACTGCGCGGCCACGCCCCAGAAGAGCGTGTACTGCTTGCGCATCGGCTTGTCGACGAAGCCCGTCGCCGCCGTCGTCAGCTCCGCCTGGTCCGCCATGTCGGCGTCGGTGATCTCGGGGATCGGCGCGAAGTAGAAGACGATGGCGAGCAGCCCGACGAAGGCGGCGATGCCCAGGTACACGTACTGCACCGACTCGAGCGACTTGCCGTCCTCGCCCACGTTCTTGAAGATGACGTACGACGCGAGCACCGGCGCGACGACGGAGCCGACGGCCTGGAACGACTGCGAGAGCTCGAGACGGAACTCGGACCACTTGGGCGGACCGCACACGGCGATGTACGGGTTGGCGGACGTCTCGAGCGTGGAGAGGCCGCTGCCGACGATGAACATGGCGCCGCAGAAGCCGCCGAAGGAGCGCTTGACGGCGGCGGGCCAGAACATGAGGGCGCCGACGCCTGGGTTGGCGGGTTAGCCGTGTTCTGTGGGAAAGGTGCGTGCATGACTTACAGTAGATGGACAGGCCCAGCATGAAAGTGTAACGGTAGCCAAACTTCCTGACGAACCAGCCGGAATAGGTGAGGGGACCGATGAAGTACGCTCTGAGAACTCGTCAGACGAATGGCAAACATGATCGATGGAACAAAGACATACCCGAAGTAAGCACCTTGAAGACCTGAGGATTCGCCCTGGGTGATGTTGAGGGCGACCTGGAAGCGCGAGTTCAAGACATCCAGCAAGCCGTAGGCAAAGCCCTGCCAGAGATGTCAGCGTCGTTGCCTTGGGTTTCAGGACTTGGCCGCGGGAGCATACCCAGAGGAAGAAGAGAACCGTGACAAGAGTGACGGGAATGATAGACTGGCGGGTGGTGATCTGAGAGGCGCCCGTGACGACTTTGTCGCTAACGCTCTTCTTGCGACGGTCGTCGGCGATGGCCTCGGCGGCCGAAGGGCGTCTCGCCTGCTGGGCGTGCACGTCGTCGAGCGTCGGCTCAGCGCCGCCCTTGATGGGAATGCTCAGACCCATTGCGAAGGATGGAGTCGAAGAATGAAAGGTGGGGCCGTGGCCTGGGGAATGAATGGTGAAGAGAACGGTGCGAAGCTCTCCAGTGAGTGAAGAGGGCCCGAGAGTCTCCTGCAGGCTGGAGCTGGTGTGGCGGGGACGAAGCAAGGTATTTGTACGCCGTCGTGCAGAGCGGCTATCCACGACCAAAGCAAACGGCCGGCACCCGTCGTCGGCCATCCCCAGAATCCCCGGGCGGAGAAAAGCTGGGGAAAAAACACAAGCGCGCCACCAGTGGAGGCCGGACAGGCCATGTCGCGATCCAGGCTCGCGCTAGCTCCGGTCCCCGCGCCGCGCTAGAAGCATTCCAGAGCTTCCGCCGAGGCTGCTAGAGCAGAGGCGGCATGGCGGGCGAGCTAGGGTGCGGGCAGGGGCGGTGATTCATGACGCGGAGCGCGGCAATTGTAGAGCAAGCATCGCGCAAGCTTCCCGCACCCTTGGCACACGGCTGGCCAGCCCGCAGCCCCTCCCAGCGCCAATCCGCGTAGGCGGCGACAGCCACAGCGCCGTATGGCGTGGCTGCATGGAGCGGACGCGGTCCAGGGTGTTCGGTGGGCACCTCTGGAGCCATCTGGTCCAAGCAATCGGCGAGCGCGGGGATGCGGGGCCAATCGTCGGCATCCAAAGCCCTCAACAGCTTCACTCGCCGTTCAATGAGATCGAGTCTGGCTTGAGCCACTTCTCAGCCCTACTGTCTCGCCCAGCACCAATGCCGTACTGCAGTGAGCCTCAACGATGGATCGGCTCGTGTGGCTTTGGATAGACGGAAAACATACATTAGCTAGCTAGTCATTGGGGAACTCGTGGCGCTGAAGGTCCGACAACCCTCCAATGAGCTTCAATGAAAATGCAAAAAGCTCAAGCAAAATGACTATCGAAATAAGCAAGCCAAAGGACGAAGAAGAGAAAGAAAAAAGAAAAAAGGCCGCAGTCGTTAGCAGAGCACTAGTAAGTGGCGCCAAGAAATGGCTCGGGGATTCCGAGGTGATAGTAATACAAGTGGAGAATAATGTAAGGCAGAAATACAATCGCGATTAGGCCGTGAAGTCGTGCATGTGAGAAGAAAATAGAAACACGGAACCATGATAGACCGAGCATCGGAATGACGCAAGGGAGAAGTGAAGGGATCTGGTACGAATCAGCCAAAAGCGCAAACAACCACGACAAACAATAGATGAATCATCGAAAAGTTCTCCTTGCGTTATTCAATACTTCTGCCAATGGGTAGTTGGACGAATCCCGACGTGGGTTAAGACTCTGGAATGATGCGGACCATCGGTGACTTCTGCTCACCCGCAGTATGGACACGGATCGTGTGAACAAACCGGGCACCTTATCGAGTTGGCGTACAAGTTGGCGACGCCGCACTGACAGCATGTCCAAACGTCACTGTACGGCAAGGAGTTGTGCGGGATTGTGCCATCCGAATTCTGCCTCCTCAAACGGGAAGACGGCACTGAGCCATGGGAAGTGTCGGAAGCCGGGATGACAGGGGTCGCAGGAGGTCGAGATTGGCAGTCGTCTGGTTCAAACAACTCAAGGTCTCCAATTCTTTTCGACGCGTTGCTGTGGGTCGTCCCTTCCGCCTCCAAAGGGCTTGTGGTCGCCAAGGAGTATCCCAACTGCGTAAAAGTGCAGGTGTCGCAGGGAATGTGACCACAGAGTGGACAGGCCGGGGCATGAACCTCGAGATTTTCGCCTCCACACTGGCAGCAGGTCCAAACGTTACTCATGATTGTGATATCTTGAGTTGAGAGTTTCCGGTCTCGATGGCTCTATGTAAGAAAAATGTTCGTTGTACCGATGCTGGAAAGGTCGAGTGAAGGTTTCAATGTCAAGGGAAGCTGAGCCGTGAGAGATATTGTAGAGGATAGCAGAGTAAGAAATTCTGTAGATGATTGAGCTGTGTGGATTGAAGTCGAGCCTGGTGCTTCACAAGAAAACATGGCGAAAATCGAGAGAACTTAATATACAGCACAAAGTGAAGCGGACATGTCAAGGAGCAGAAATAACGCATGTGCGGGTTGCACACTGCTGCGGAATTCGCCCCACTGCTCGTGGACTGTCGCCCTTCACGAAGCCTGAACCGAAGTCTATTGGATGACAAGCAGAGGGACCGAGTCCCGTGAGGGCGTTTCGTAACTTGAGGACTGAATGATAACAGTGGCTCAGCAGGCAATACGCCCGTCAGGAAAAGAATCCGGCGATTCTGAAAGCTGAACTCGCCTTTTTACAGAGCTCTGGGACAGGGCGAAACCATGATGCCTGATACAGCGCGGTGAGAATACGGGCAGTGCAAGCTTGTTGGCCGGTGGTAAAAGCAGGTCCGAGGGGGAAACGACCCGTGATGTGGAGCTAAAAACCATGTAACATGTGATGGACGCACGGAACCATGCGATATGAAGTTAGCAAGATGGCCGCGGTTGCGCAAATGTTGGGGTGAGGCAAGGTATCAGACTCATTCGTGAATGCAAGTACGTCGGTCCCTCCCGAGGGCCGCAGCGCCACTTGCGCATGTGCGGGGCACCAACAAAGCTGTGATTAGGCACTGGCCTCGCAAGGTCGGTGTGCTAGGATGGGAAAAATGTTCCGAGGATAGCCATAGGTAGCGGTGCATGCTGGCAGGGTGTATACAACGAGGGGCACCGCCCAGTCGGCCGCTGCCGCTTGGTGCCGTAGGGCGTCATAACGGGCAAGCGCTTATAGCCGTGTAGTGAGAGCGCGGGTCAACGGAGAATAGTGGCTGAGAGATCCAAGGCGGCTGCTGGAGGCGCGGCGTTGAGATGGTTCTACAGCCGGTTGCGGCCGCGAAAGGTCGCACAAGTCCACGAGGCTACGAGCAACGGCCGTCGCCGTCAGCGGCTGCCTGCAAAAACCTGCAGCAGCCCCGCGCTAGATCCCCTTGCGCGCTGCTACGTCAGCAGAATGCCGGCGGCGCATGGAGGGCAGGCGCCCTGCACAGCAGCCGAGACCGCGGCGAGTGCCACGCCGGCAGAGCAAAGGCCGGAATGGGATGCTGAGCCTCAGGCTAGATCTGGCGTGTGACAAGCGTTGGACTGCTGGCAGGGCGAAAGGCGGCGGAGCATGAGTGGTGAAGCGGGCGGTCGAGGCGTTGCATACACGCAGCGAGGAACCGGAGGGGACACAGCTTGTTTACCAAACGCGTCCTCAAGACGAAACGCGTCCGTCCGACCCCGCTGTGACGTAGCTGCCTACCGGGGCTCACCCCGGCGCCCGCGCCACAGGCCCAGCCCCGCACGGCTTCCCCGCCACACCGCGCTCAACACCATGCCTCGCATCTCCCATGATACTTCAGCCTCGCACCCAATTCTGCCCTGGCCCACGCGGCAGCCACAGCAGATTACCCATTACTGCTCCACCACCCGCGTCGGCACCGCCCGACACCACAAGGCTGACGCCTCCCGCCCGGGCCGCTCCCGAGGACCCGATCGAGTGAGCCCTGTGACTGTCGAGACACTCATCATCAGCCCGGCCTCGCCAGTGTAGCCGACAGCCAATAGCTTACAAACACTCAAGTCCCGGTTCTCCCTGTATGCGACTTGTAGGCCATGTTTTTCTCATTCAACACCAATCACCGGCAGTGCTAATGCCCATCTGAATGCAAACTGATCAGTTGGACGCCCACATTCCTTCCCCTCAAATCGAACAAGGGGTTTTCTCGTTGGCTTGTCTCCCTCTCGCCATGTTTCATTTGATCTGGCTCCCCGACGTAAGTGTCTCAGACTTCTGTTTGCAGTGAACACTTTTCATTCTCAAAACTCGAGCTGGGGATCTAGCTTTCCCCTCCCCCCTTGTCCCCTCCATCTTTTCCTGAGAGTATCCCGACAGTATGGCGCAGAATGTCGACCTTGTATCTGTGCTTCGCGAAGTCCCGGAATCTCGGCGGGTCGACGCTAAAACAGGCCAACCCCTCCGTCAGGAGAAACACCAACGAAGAAAATCCATTGCAGACCAGAAACGAGAAGTCGACGAGCAAGCGACCGCTGCTGGTGTTTCCATGAACAGCTTCGCCCATCTGGACCAGAAGAAGATACTCCGCAAGATGGACGTCCGCATCGTCCCCATCCTCGCTCTTCTCTACCTCATGGCCTTCCTCGACCGCTCAAACATCGCCAATGCCGAAGTCGAGGGCCTCAGCAAAAGCCTTCACATGACCGGCGGCCAATACAACTGGACGCTGACAATCTTCTTCTTCTCCTACTGCGCCTTCGACCTGCCCAGTAACATCGTACTCAAGAAGCTACGTCCCAGCATATGGCTGCCAACAACCGTGGTTGCGTGGGGGATCGTCATGACGCTCATGGGTCTTGTTCAAGACTACAAAGGACTCCTCGCCGCAAGGTTTTTCCTGGGGCTCACTGAAGCCGGGTACATACAATCCTCGCTGCACGCCTCGCACGCCTCGCACGCATTCCGAACGCTGACCAAAAGAGCAGGCTCTACCCAGGAGCAACCTTCTATATCACGACGTGGTACTGCCGCGGCGAAGCGCTTTGGCGCCAATCGCTCTTCTTCAGCGCCGCCAGCATCGCAGGCGCCTTCTCGGGCATCCTCGCCTTCGCCATCGCCAAGATGGACGGCGTGGGCGGGCTCGAAGGCTGGCGCTGGATCTTCATCCTCGAGGGGCTCGGCACCATCCTCGTGGCCGCCGCCTCCTACTTCGTCATCTGGGACTACCCGCAGACGGCCACCTTCCTCAGCGCTGAGGAGCGCGCCTTCGTCGTCCACCGCCTCCGCTACCAAACCGTCTGCACCGACACCGACGCGTCCGGCCGCGTCACCGTCGTCCCGCAAAACGACGACGACACCGTGCGCTGGACGCACGTGCGTGCCGCCGTGCTCGACTGGCAGCTGTGGGTCAACGTCGTCGTCTACTGGGGGGTCGCGTGCCCGCTGTACGGCGTCGCGCTGTTCCTGCCGACCATCCTCAACGCGGGCATGCACGTGTCGCCCTCGGCGGCGCAGCTGCTCACCGTGCCCATCTACGTGTCGGCCGCCGCGTGCTCCATCCTGTTCGCCTACCTGAGCGACCGCCGCGGCCGCCGCTCGCCCTTCCTGCTCTTCTTCTTCCTCGTCATGGCCGTCGGCTTCGTCACCTGCATCTCCTCCAGCAAGCCCGGCGTCGTCTACGCCGGCGTCTACATCGCCGCCTGCGCCATCTACCCCGCCTTCCCCGCCAACGTGACGTGGCTGAGCAACAACCTCGCCGGCACGTCCAAGCGCGCCGCCGCCATGGGGATCCAGATCGGCTTCGGTGCGCTGGGTGGTGGTAAGTGTTTTGTATTCCTTCTCCAGAAGGAGAGAGGAGAAAAAAGGGGGCTGACACTAAAAAACAGCAATGGCATCCAACTTCTACCGCGCCCGCGACGCGCCCCGCTACGTGCTCGGCCACGCGCTCGAGCTGGGCTTCATCCTCGCCGGCGCCACCGCCGCTGCCGTGCTAATGCTCGCCTACTCGGTCCTCAATCGCCGCCGCCAGCAAGCCGTCACCTGCGGCGCCCACTTCGACTACACCCCCCGCCAGCTGAGCGAGATGGGCGACAAGGCCGTGACGTTTCGCTATTTCCTGTAAAGAAGAGAGAGAGAGAGAGAGAAAGAGAGAGAGAGAGAGAGAGAGGGAGGGAGAGAGAGAGGGAGGGAGGGAGGGAGGGAGAGAACGTTGACTGGGCTTCTATGTGTGTGTGTGTGACGGGTTTGTATGTGGAAGGATATGGCGACTTGGACGGGATTTTTTGTCGCAAGGGGCTGAGAATGGGGTAGACTTTAGAAGCAAACGAGGGATTGAGGGCGTTACAACTTTATACTTGTACCTTTGGTTGTGACAGATGAGCCTTTTACCCTGAAGTAATAGTAATAGTAATGAGGGAGAAATAGACACAAACATGGTTGTGTGGGGGAGCGGGCTTGGAGGAGGCACGCATGTAGGGGATGGTGGTTTGATTGTGCAGCGTAAAATTTGGAGATTGTTTCTTTTGCTTCCGGGTTCCTTTTTGTTGCTGCTGCTGCGGTGGCTCGCCTGATCTGAGACAGGGCAAGGGATGATGCAGCAAGACTACTGGCGATGCACGCCCGAGGCGCAAGTGCAGACGCAATGACGTCACACCATGCCTGTTTACTTAATGCATCGATTCTTCGAGGAAAGATCGTACAAAAGAGTCTCGCAACAGCCAGGTTAGTGAAACGTCTGCGCTCACGATCCCTGCTTGGTTTTGAAACCACCGGGAGCCTCATTTGCTTTTGCTTTTCTGCCCCCTAAAAAGCTGGTCAAAATAATATCATGCCGTGAAAATGCGTGTATCTCACACATTTTGCGCAACTGTTCCCCTCTCCCGCATTCTTTGCGATGATGCGAGATGACATTCGGACCGGGAAGATTTCGTGGGCGTTTGGAAGGACAATCTCTGTAGGCATGATGATACTTTCACGGTGAACCGCATATCCCATCGTTACTTGCGTCCGACCCTGCCCACAGCCCTACGTTGTTGATGATGGCCTGTATGCCGGCTGTGGCCGTAGAATTGGCGGTTGGGCGCTGTTTTGATGTATCGGTTATTGAGGCACGAGGGAAACGTTCGGACGAAGTGGAAGAAAGGGCGCAACCAGTATTTCAGGCGCTGTATTCATTAGCCCATGGTAGACCACACGCTAAGCTATGCAATCACTGTCGAGCCAAGGATCACATAGCGTTGCTGGATATAACCCTTTCGTTTTGTTACGTGCATCCTGCTGGAAATACGAAAGCTTGTCTAAGTCTTCTTATGTGAAGTTGGTTGTTTTACTTATTGCTTGTCGTGGAGGGATACGAACGACGACTTCATCATAAGTACGAAGAAACACGTCTTTTTAAAGAGAAAGTAACGTTGCGCAAAAAGGGATGACAGGTACCGGACGGGCCGCGCCGGTACCCGCAGAGCTACCATTCACAGGATTGCGTATAAGCTGAAATAGGTTTGGTCGGGTGCCAGAGTGGCGGGGCATCCAAGAAAATCAGAAGCATGTGAAACTTGCAACCAGGAGACATCCACATCCAGACAAACGAGGGGAACCTGCCACAGCGCTAACATGCCAGTGAAAGGGGCCTAAACCTTGAGGGGGAAAAAAAAGAGCCCCCACTTGAACCTGATCTCTCCACCTTGCCACGGATCCGTAGGGTAGAAAAGGGAGGGAGTGGACGGGAAACGCCATCTCACTTTATCATTCGTACAACCCTCAGCGAGATGCAAGTCATCCAAGAACGATGATAGATTTGAAAGATTCTCAATTTTTTTTCGTTACACATAACGGGGGGAATATGTATGAGTAGTCATTGACATCGTGGAAACAGAAACACGCCAAAACCCTTGATTTATCCCTCCCAGTAGAAAAAACGCTCAAAACCGCTCCTGCTCGTGCACACTCTCGATGCGCTTCTCCTCGCCCGGCTTCTCCGAGTTGTACGCCTCGGCCAGGGTGCTCGGGTCGGCGTCGCTGACCTGCTTGCCCTTGCGGCCGATGAGGTACCAGGGCAGCTCGAACATGCGGTCCATGCTCTCGAGCGACTTGCCGCTCGTCTCGGGCAGGAAGAACCACACCCACACGAAGCCGATGAGGGTGATGGCCGAGAAGAAGAACATGGTGCCCGAGTTGCCGAGCGCGATGAACATGTTGGGCACGGCCTTGCTGTTGCCCCACTGGTTGACGAAGTGGATCGTCATGGCAATGGAGCCGCCGATGGCCCGCAGCCGCAGCGGGTAGAGCTCGCTGTTGATCAGGTACTGCACGCTGTTCCACCCGAGCGCCCACCCGAAGCCGCTGAAGTAGATCATCACGATGGCCCCCATGGCCGCGTGCTTCTGCGACGGGCTCTGCGGCGCCCCCTCGTCTGCCACGCCCTTGTCGATGGCCAGGAAGATGGCCATGTACAGCATCGACACGAACTGCAGCGCGATGCCCGACCCGAGCGAGCGCTTGCGCCCGATGAAGTCGATGAGGAAGAAGGCGCAGAGCAACGCCGAGACGAACTTGACCACGCCGAAGATGGCCGTCGCGAAGAGCTTCTCGGACTGGCCGGTGGTACCCATCATCTTGAAGTACTCGGGCGCGTAGATGGTGATGGAATTGGCTCCGCTCCACTGCCCCAGCAGCTGCGAGAAAAGAGACAGCATGAGGCGGTATCGGTTGGCCGAGGTGGAGACGAGCTCCTTGACAACACCCCAACGGGAAGCGCCGTGGGTGGCCTCTTGCTCGCGGTTGAGCTGGTCATTGATGTCGATAATCTCCGTCTGCACGAACGGGTGCGACGCCGGAAGCTGACGCAGACGCGCAAGGTTTGCAGCAGCCGCTTCGTGCTTACCAACCTTGATAAGCCAGCGGGGAGACTCAATGGAACCGAAGCTAAGGCAGAAGATGATGCCGGCGAACACGAGGTGCAGGCTGTTGGGAACAACCCATTGGTTCTGGCTATCATCCGAGATGTGGATAGAGGAGCCCCAAGAAGCGAAGTAGCCCCTGCAGTTAGATTGCGTCAGCGGATGTTTCCGGATCCAGATAGCGCATATGCATGTCCATGAGGAGGGTCCGGAGATAAGCAGAGTCGACTTACAGCATGATTCCGAGATAGACGCTACCAGCGAACATGCAGACACAAAGTCCGCGAAGCGCCCTCGGAGCAATCTCTGCAAGATACGTAGGAGCCACGACAGTGGTCTGGCCAATGCCGACACCGGCAATGAAGCGACCAGCATAGACCATTCCGATGCTACCATTGGCTGAAGCCGCAAGGTAGATAGAGATGCCAACGACCCAGACAAGGCAGAGCTCACGTGTTGCCCACAGGCGTCCGATCTTGTCCGTTATCCAGAAAGCAATGATAGCGCCGAGGATGGAGCCCATCTGAACCATGGAAGTGATGTTCGAGAGAAGATTTGCTTGCTCCGACTCGTTCAGGGAAGGGTCCTCGAGCCCGAATTTGTTGATGAAGGAGTGCTGTTCAGCCGTGGTACCTGTGAGACCCTCGTCGAGACCACGGGCCGCGCCCATGAGACCGAACACTGGAACGTCGTCAGTCGAAATGCGCCTCGCATCGGCTAGACTAATAACTCACCAAACACGCCATAGAAAAGGCGCCAGTTGGTCACCTCCTTGGGCGTGTCCTTCAGCGCTTCCTTGTAGATGCCCGGCATGGCGGCGGTACGATGGAGCGTCGGGAATTCGAAAGGCGGAGGAGGGAAGGGGAAAATCCAGGAGAGCGAACCGTCGAACACAACTTGAACGACTGCAGCTGAAGAGGCTCAACCAGAAGGCGGGAAACAGGAATTTATATATTACACGGCATTTGCGCGTTCCGCTGAGCGGAGGAACCTTGGCTCACGCGCGCAACATTCCCCGCCACGGTGCCCCCCACCACGAGGCTACAACCCAGCCTAGCTCAGGGATCTCTGTGGGGACTCCAAACTCGCGTTTCCCTTCGCGGTCCGAGTCATTTTCGCGCGGGTAGCCAGGCCTGATGAGGTGACATTGCCGGAAAAGCACATTGGAACGGACGTCAAGGCGGGGTTAGGCAGGCCGGAAGACACATCGCGGGTTCAAGCGCTGGGGTGCTGTGGGCGAAGGATTGACCAGGGCGGGCTGTGATAGGACGGCGCCAGCCGTCTGTGGTTGCATGGCGACGAGCGCCCTCCGCAATAACCCCCGCAGTCTTGGCAGGCTTGGCCGCTTAGAGCAATCCGTTCCGTTGGGTGGCTGCAACGCTGGGCACGGCTTACTTCCGGGGCGCAGACTGGCTGGTGTGACTGGCGGAGGCTTCGAGAGCTTGATCGGTCGGCTAATTGCCACACAAGCCGACCGCTGCGCGTCAGAGGCGGCGGAAAAGTCTTGGGCACAACGTCGGCAGCTCGCACAGAGGTTTGAAAAGCATTCCGTAGAAGCAGAGCTGAAGGGAATCCGTCCCGTGGGTGTTTGCCGTCTCACCGCAACCATGTGCCGTTCCATGCTCGAAACTCGGACAGACCCGCCTCGCGACCGGACTTGCGCTGAACGCCCTGGAAAAGCGAGAAACGCAGCCGCTGCTACTGGCCGGCGGCGGGCTTGGCCGACGGCTTGGCGCGCTAAGCATGTCGGCAGCGAGATCGTTCGAGCGGCTGTTTCGCACGCAAGCCGGGCTTGCGGGTCTCGGTTTCTGGAGAGAGCGGCGGATTAGTTTCCGAAGCAAGAGAAGCTCCCGTCCAGCTTTCGACGCGTGGAGAAAACTTGGCCCTCGCCCCACGCGGGGAAGCTTGTCCTTGCCCCGTCTGTATGGGTTTCTTGTCGTTTGACACACAAAAGCCCCGAGTTCCTGTATCGTGACGCTGCGGGTTGAGAGCTGTAGAATTTCGCACTGAACATTTACTGTGGCGCGGAACGGGAAACGCACGCCAGCAGATCAAAAGCCGACGCTCCCGGATAAATTGCCTCAGTGCCGATGTGGGTGTCTTACAGCCCCCTACCGCAGCGGAATGCTAACACGAAGACTGTGGATCCTGTGAACCAGGGAGTTCTGGTCGTATCGTGGTGACATGATAGGCCAAAATTATATTAATCGGTGGTAAAATAGGAACCCCAGTCGGATTCTGGTAATGCGATAGGTCAAAGTCGCATTGGCCAGATGAAAAGCAGCACTCCGCTGCGGCACCCTCCTGTATTTGGAGACCGAGGCGTCTCGGTGGCGTCGCTCAGGCCATGGGTCTGACTCCGTCCACGTCAACCAGCTGTGCCTCTTTGTTGAGCGCGGTGACCTCCGCTTCCACATACGGAATACCGTCTCGCTCACGCTCGTCCTGCGTCAGCTGCTCGATCTCGCCGGGGAAGTATACGCGCTCGACGCCTGCCATTTTTTCCGACCCGACCACGCGCTGGTACAAGTAGTCCATGCGCTTCTTGAAGTCCTCCAGGCTCATGAAAAGGTCCGGTTTGATGGCGACGAGGAAGTGTCCCACGTCGGCAGGTCTGGACGGGTCGTATGGGTTCGTGACGTGGCCCGCAAACCCGCTTCCCGATAGCACTCCACTGAAAACATCCATCATTATCGCTAACGCCGAGCCCTTCGGTCCGCCCATTGGCAACATCACTCCCTGCAGCGCCGAGGCCGCGTCTTCCGTCGGCCGCCCCTCAGCATCCAGCGCCCAGTCGCGAGGAATTGTCTCCCCGCGCCGCAGCGCCTTGTAAATCTTGCCTCGCGCCGCAACCGACGGCGCCATGTCGAGAATAAAAGGCTTCGACTGCCCAGCCGGAGCGCCGCACGCCAAGGGGGACACGCCCATGAGCTTCTCGCGCCCGCCCCAGACCGGCAGCGCCGGCGACGAGTTGGTGAAGACGAGGGACATCAGGCCGGCGTCCAGCGCCTGCTGCACCACCCATGCTGACATCCCAAAGTGATTCGAGCGTTTGACGCTCACCATGCCGATTCCGAACTCCTTGGCCATCCGGATGGCGGCGTCCATGCCGAGCCGCGCCGCCACGAACCCGAAGCCGTTCTGACCGTCGACCTGCGCGACGACCGGGGTGACCTGCTCCAGCGTCGGCGATGCCTTTGCGTCGAGGACACCTTGCCGGATGCGCTCCATGTAGGAGGGGATGCGGTTGATACCGTGTGTGTCGACACCGCGAAGATCGGCCGCGACTAGGCACTTGGCAACAATTGCGGCGTTTCCGGGCGGCACGCCATTTCCAACAAGCACGTCTTGGACGAACTTCTCGGCGTCTTGGGCGCGGACACGGATGGGCGTGGGTTTGGCATCCTCGGCGGTGCCGACGGCTGCGTTGGCGGCAGACATGGTCGTGATTGGGCGATGCGAGAGTTGCTGCTTCTGGGTCCTTGCTGTCTTCCAACTGAAGAGTGTTGAGTACGACCTGAGATGTTGCCGGGATATCAGGGAAGCTGCCACTACTCAGTCAAATATCGTTCATGGGCAAGAAGCGCAGGCAAGTAGGAGGGAGAATTGTTAAGAAATGTAAGCAGTCAAGGAGAAGATTGGGGAAAAAGCATGAAATTGCGCTCTGAGAAGGACCACTTCATCGGAGGCGGACCGACGCCGAAAGATGGGATGGACAAGCCCCGAGTGGCGCTACGGAGTCATGGCGAGCGGTGCGGTAAGCAGAATGCAGCTTACGGGTTGCCAGACACAGCTTCCCGTCGCTCTTGGATCCTTCGGTTGCTCACCTTTGAGGACAAAACCAAGACGGGCTGACATGCCAACAGTTCCGCGACAGGTATCAAGGCCGCAAGAGTCGCCGACAGCAGCGGCTGCTACCCGTGTCAGCTTCGTGAGTGTCGTCCCATCTTGTTGCCTGGAGGCCGAGCGTTGTGGGGAAGAGCGGCGGGGCACCGCGGTTCGGCAAATGGAAAAGTGGTGGCCGGGTTTGACCGATCTTCTCCGGCTGGGATGACGTAGCCCGCTCGCGACACGCTGCTTCTCCCACACCACTCAACAGACATGTCGGTCCTTACCACTGATCTCGGCTCTCATCTTGCTCTTGTCACCGGCGCCAGCGGTGGTATTGGTAAAGCAACATGTTTGGCTCTGGCTGAACTGGGTTGCTCCATTGCCGCCCACTATTACACCAACTCTGATGCTGCCAACGCTCTCGTTGATCAGCTGAAAGTCAAGGGCGTGAAAGCTCAAGCATTTCAAGCTGACCTGGGCAATTATGAGGAAGTATGTGCATCATCTTTATTTGTCTGCTATAGCTCTCATTTAACGAATTTCAAGACAAACTCAAGTCAAACTGCTAGCATTATTTACCTACTTTGAATGCGCCTTTCAGAAGTGCTGAGATACCTTCTAGGTCCGGAAGTTTCATTCTTCCGTATCTTCATCTCTCGGAGCTCCGACGATCCTATTCAACAATGCCGGAAGCACGCTGTCCAAGCACGGCCTCCGTTCTGCGTCCGACATCTCCATCGAGGATTTTGAACTGACCTGGCGCTCTAATTGCGGCTCTGCCTTCCTCCTTACACAACTCTGTCTTCCTGATATGGAGAAAGCTGGCTGGGGACGTGTCATCTTCTGCTCTAGCGTTGCCGGCCTCAACGGAGGGGTAGTCGGACCACACTACGCGTACGCACCGGACTTCCTGCTTCCAACATCCAATGACAATTTAATGCTGAATCTCCGTCCATACAGATCCTCAAAGTCGGCGCTGCATGGGTTGGTCCACTGGCTCGCTGGCGCTTATGCTGCGAAGGGCATCACAGTCAATGGTGTCGCCCCCGCTCTTATCGAAAATACTGCCATGCTTCCTGGATCCAATGACGAACTAGCAAAGAGTGAGTATCATTCAGTCCCGGGAAAGTTTCGGCGAGAAAAATCCGCTGACCAAACCAGAACTCCCTGTTGGACGCCTCGGCCGCCCAGAAGAGATCGCAGAGACAGTGTTGTGGATGGTCAAGACCGGCTACGTGACCAACAAAATCATCACCGTGGATGGCGGATGGTTCGCACACTGAGTAGATGACCAACGACGAAACTGGTATTTCAAAGTGACATGTTTGATGACAGCAGTGATAATGTTATTCTCATCAGTTTCAGCCTCGCAGTCAGACGCAAAAGAATCTGACCTTCCTAGACCTGTCCCACCACAGCGAGTCGCAAAGGACCTGAGTCCACAAAAATATTACACCCTGCTCACGTCGGTAGCTGAAACCATGTATAGAGGTGTACGTGAATTCACAAAATTAAATCTACATTTCGACATTTGCCTCGACTTCCCACGAAAGATGGCTCACATTTACTGCTACCCGCTTTGCCGTCACGGAGATTGTACTCTACGTAAGTAGGTGAATTTCGATTTCCATACTTGAAGTACCCGCGAAAGAAGAGCGTAGTTATTCATGCGTGGTTCAGTTTTGCTACTCAAGAATTGTTTGTTGGCCCCTGATTGCCTGTGCAGCGGATCCCACTGTCACCCATGACGTCTAAAGTGAACCCACAGTGTTCTACACAGGATTCCGTACTCATGTATCCGATTTGGATAGCTGTTAGCACTTCAGGCTTGGCCCTGTGTGCCATAGACTTCTTCAAAGCACGGGTGCCCGATGCATTATGAAACATGATCTAGAAGGCATTCGAAAGGAAAGGGGTTGCAAACAAGCATTGCAAAAAACTGGCAACCAACACAGGCAGTCCCGCCTAGCTGCCGACGACAACTCACCCCCTTCAGCTCATCTGGGCCCCCGTCACCACAGCCCCATCCCCAAGCCTCCACCCCGCCAACCTCTCCACCAGCTCCTCCCCATACACCGGCTGCCTGTCCTCCTCCCCCAACAAACCCAAATAATACGTGATATCCCTGCCATCCCGCTCCCTCACCTCGAACCCGTTCCCCAAAAACGTGAACCGATTCTCGCTCCAGTACTCGATGTCGAAATCCTCGTACCGCGGCGCGCGCATGAGCTCCAAGAAGTGCAGCCGCGAGCCGGGATACACGGCGGCCTGGCCGTCCGTGCGGCCCTGCTTGAACCAGCTGCTGCACGGCTGCGTCCACGCCGTGCGCCGCAGGAACAGGTCGGCGTGCTGCCGGAACTGGCGCGCGGCGTCGGCGCGTGGCGCGAGCGCCTTGATGCCCTCGGCCTGCGCCTTGGAGATGGCGGCGAGCATGTAGCGCGTCCACGCCTCGATCAGCGGCATGAAGCTGCCGTGGCCGAGCGGCCCGTACGGCCCGCAGAAGGAGAAGGTGTTGGGGAAGGTCGGGATGCCGATGCTGAGGTACGACGTGACGTCCGGCTCGGTTTTGACCGAGCCGGTGGCCGGGTCGACGGTGCGCCGCGTCCAGAGGTCGCGCAGATCGCGGCCGTGGGCGCGGAAGGGGAAGGTCGGCAGCCAGGTGGTGTCGAAGCCTGTGGCGCAGATGATGACGTCGACGGGGTGGTGCGTGCCGGCGTGGTCGATGAAGCCGGTGGGGGTGATCTGCGAGAGCTGGTCGGTGTAGATGGTGGCGTTTGGGGCGGAGAGGGCTTCTAGGTAGCCCGGAGCGGGCGTGGGGCGACGGCAGCCGGGATTGAAGTTTCGGGGGATTATGGCGGAGGCCAGTTCGGGGCGGCTGGAGAGCTTGCGGGACATTTGGTCACGGGCGAAGTCGCGAGCGGCTTTGCTTTCTGTTAAACATTTGTCAGTGATTGGGGATGTGGTAAATCGAAGGGGTATGGAATTCGGTCTGCGGCCTTTCGTGCCTCTGGCAGGAGGTCAATACCTGGAGAGCCCCTGATGATGAATTTGAAACGCTGGTTTAACTCATTCTCGATCTGTTTGCGGTACTCGAGATATTTGTCTGGGTTTTGCTCAAGGTAGCGGAGCTGTTCTTCGCTGTCTGCTATAACGTTAATATGAACAGGCAAATGATAACGGCGGACGCACATGCGAAGTTTGAGCCATCTGGACCGGCCCAGCCCTGAGCAAATGCTGCAGTTACCCATACCGGATTTCGAACCCAGTGATACAACTGGTCAACCTTTGGTGTGATAGCAGCAACTATCTGGACACCACTACTGCCAGAACCTACGACTGCAACCTTCTTCCCACTGAGGTCATAGCCTTCCTCGTAGTTAGCGCTGTGCATGAGTTTTCCCTTGAAGTCATGCAGCCCAGGGATATCAGGCCATTTCCACTTGTGCAGCACTCCGCCAGCGTTGATGAAAAACTCGGCGGCGTCGTCAAACACTTCACCCGTTACCAGGTTCCTGATTTTGAACCTCCACACCCCCGCGTGGCTGTCCCATTCGGCCATTTCCACCTGGTGCCTCAACCGGATGTATTTCTTGATGAAATCGTTTTCCTCTTCAATGTCTTTCAAATAACGCCAAATCTCGGGCGAGTAGGAGTAGAAGTGTGACCACTGCTTGATCTTCCAAGTAAACTGGTAGTTGACCGACGGGATGTCGCAAGCGCACCCTGGATATCTGTTCACAAGCCATGTTCCACCAATATCGTGGTTCTTTTCGTAGCAAACAAGGTCAACATTCTCGAGCCCTTCTTCGGCCTTCTTGAAGAAATTCAGGGACGAAGCGCCGGCTCCCATCAGTATGACTTTGACTCTTCGCTTGGCCCCCATGGGCTGCTCCAGAATGCGGTAGCCATGCTCGTCAGCTTCTGGGGGCGGCTGCCCGGCGTAGTCATCATCGAACTGCAGTTGTTCGTGTGCCCCATTCGTGCCGACACCGCTGGTGGTTCCCGAGTCAATGGCCATTGCACCGGATCCAGGGGAAATTCCAGTGGCACCAGTCTAAAACTGAAGGTTGCAGAAAAGGCTGGGCGTCGATCAACTCGCTTGCTAAAACGACTGAGGACGTGGGCGGTGGTACAAAGGCGACGGCGCGCTAACGTTCGGGCAAGGGGGTCGGTGTAAGCTGACGCCGCAACTGCAGGAATGATAGAAGTAGGAAATAGCAATTTGGAGCCAGAGGAGCCGGCAAGAGCAGGAGACGGGCGCAACAGCACCCAAGCTATATCCAACGAGCACAACATAGATAATGGACATAAGAGGTTCAGTGCGGGGTAGGTGTGAGAGTACCCGAGGAAGACGACGGCGACGTGTCAGACCTGGGTCGCAGGCACGTGCAGCAGGGTGCATGACGGGAGTGCATTCCATGAGGACTGGTCGCTCAAAACGTGGCGATCGGCACGGCGGATGCTCGAGCAGGCTGACGGTGCAGCGCGCAACACCACGTCATTCTTGCAAGCGCCGCCGTCCCGCTGCATGTTGGGGGCCGGCTGAGTTGGAGTGCGATGATTGCTGGCTCGCTGACACTGTATCGTGAGATGCGGAGAAAAGGGAGTTGGCTTGGTGCCGGTCCTTCCTTCCGCTTGTCTGCGCCTCGAGGCCGCCTTCTTGGCGGGCCGCGCGCCCCGCGTGCGAAGGCCGCAAGGCTGAACAACAGGACCCTTCCGGGCCGCGAGGGCGTCGTGCGGGCCGGCTGCGATAGATCTGAGCGGGCAGCTAGACGTTGGGCTGCGCCTCGGCGACCGTGGTGGCTGTCACGTCCTCAGCCTCAGCAGCGCCCAGCCGCCGCGCTTCGGGCTCGCTCGAATCGTCACGCCCTCTCATTGGCCGACGCAGCGCGACGAGTGAACAGCCGCAGCAGCAGACCGTCGGGCTCCCAGGCGTCGTCTTGTCAGACACCTGTCCACCAGGACCCTCAAGTCCCCAAAACCGCCTGTCTGCCTGCGCTGCGCAGCCTCCCTCGAGCCCGCCGACCCGCGCCGCTGCTGCCTGTCCGCCCCCGCCGTCGCCCACGCCCAAGCGACCCAAGCGCCGCCCCAAGACGAGCTCGTCCGCACCAGGTAGCTCGGGAAGCTCTTCCGCCGTGCGGCCCCTGTTGCGACGCCGCCCATTGTCTGCGCACATCGCCGCTTCCGACAGACGCGCGACCACGCCCATGTGGACGCCGCAGCCCTGCGAAGCCCTCCCGTCTCCGCGCTGATCGCCCACGCGCCGCCGCCCTGGTGCATGACTTCACCGGAGACCCTGCCCGCGCCCCAGAGCAGACCGTTCCCCGCCGCCCGCCGACACCATGTCCTACTACCAGAACGGCTCGTACTATCGCCCCGGCTCGTCACAGCAGCAGCCCTACGGCAACAACAGCCCGTACCAGCCCCGACGGCCCAGCTTCGAGAGCGGCGACGAGGCTGCCTTTGTCACAAACGGTGGTCAGGATGGATATAGCTACGGCCAGAATGTGGACCGGCGGCCCAGCTACGCTGTGCGCCACCACGATGAGCTCTTCATGCAGGACTCGTCCAACCCGCCGCTGGACATGCCCACCACACCGCTTGCCTCGGACTTTGGTTCGCAATACCATTCCGTGACCTCGCCCACCCAGCAGGCCTACGACCCCCGCCAGTTTCCTGCCCCGGTCCAAATCCCGAACCCGCAATCTTACGGCGGTGTCAACCGGACACATTTCGACGCTGCTGCCCCGCATCAGCCGTACAATCCCGCCGCCTACACGGAGAACAACCTCAACCGCAGTGGTACCACGGCCGGTCGAGGATATGGCTATGGCTACGATGCTTATCCGACCTCGCCCACAGCCCAATTTCCATCACCCCAGCTTCCTTACCAATCGCAGTACTCTCCCAGCCGTCAATACAGCCAGCGCCCTTCTGTACAGTCCCCAACGTATTCCACTTCCTCCGGCTCCGCTCCGCTGCCTCCTCGACCCTTGGCATACTCGCCTTCCACCGCGCCTCCTCCTCTGCCTGTCCCTCCTCATAGCAGTGGCTCTCCACCGGCTGACTGGCAGGAACAAATTGCGAGACGACCGTCCATGGCCTCGGTCTACAGTGACTCGAGATACAACAACCCATTACCTTCGCCCCCAGTGAACCAGGATGAACGCCGGCAATCCCCATCATACTACTCGAATCCACTCCCTCCCCTTCCTCAGCACTCACCGCAAAGGACAAATACGTCTGGGCGCCATCCTCAGTCTCGGCCGCTGCCCGGTCCTCCGCAAAGCGAGGGCGCTTTTGGACGATCAGATAGTAATGGTAGTCCATACGGTGGCCAAATGACGTCTGATGATCTTTATGACGAAATTGAAAATGCAGTGCTGAACGCTGGAAGCTCTCCGAGGATCGATGTGGACCAACCGGATTACCCCACGCCAAACGGACAGAATGAGCCGTTCTTCTATGCATCGCTTTCTGGCGGTGGAGTTGCGGCAACAAATGGCCATTTGTCGCCAGATCACCCGTCGCATGTCGCCTACAGTTACAGCGACGAGAGTGATGCGGAAGCCGCTGCGGGCTTGGCGGCTCTGCAGATGGCCGAGGAGGAGGAACGCAGGGGTAGCAGTGGTGCTACGCTTTTCAGCGGCTACAGCACCATGCAGCCCCCATCATCCGCAGCACCGGAACCACCTGCTCATGAGTCGACAGCAACGGACGCCGTTTATAGCGATGATGACATGGCAGGCATCGACTTGGGCGCTTATGCCGGAAATTTCGAGCCGCACTTTACCTACGGTGGAAACCCAGCTGAACTTGCCAGTGGCCACATTGATCGTTCTGGAAGCCAAAGCCAAACGTTATCGTCGTCTGGCTCGCAACGCAAATCCGGAGATGGGAGCGACGCAGACGCATACGATCCCATCCATCCCTTCCCTCCGTTTTCCAGCAATGCAAGGGTTGACACATTCGGCACTGGCGGGTTTGCCGAGCCGGGTGCCCACAGACGTCGCCTGAGCTACGACGAAGGCGATGAATCTAGTCTGATGGTGTCTGAAACATCGACAGCTGCTGAGCCGCCTGAAATGTTTTACCACCCGGGCATGTCGCACTCGCGACCACTCCCGCCACCACCCGCGGGCGAACCCAACTTTACTCAACGACAAAGCCCGTACGGTCATCAACAAGGTCGCGGGTCTTATCCTGCAGGTCCTGATCAAATGGTTACTCCAAGCGGTGCGATCGTGCCGAGATCGACTTCTCTCGTCAGTCACAGCCACACGCCTCAAGCTGTCCCACCCATCAGGTCGAAAACGGACGCCGAAGAACGACGCCTTCGCAGCTCGGGAATACGTACCTCAGCTCTGTACGAGAAGGATTCTAGCAGCGAGAATTTGACCCCGCCTACGGCTAGCACAATGACTCTGGATCTCCCGGCACTCCCCACTGGCAAACGCTTCAACCCACAAAAGTTAACGCCAAAAGATTACGCGAAGTGCACAGAGCCTTGGGCACTAAGCTCAATCGTCGCGTGGTTGCGAATGATGGCGGAGGGAGAATCCGACTTGAAAGAGCATCTCATCACAGAAGGATTGGTGAATCTGTTCACTCATAAGGTTCCAACAATGAATGTAGCAGATGCTGAAACTTTGAGCACCCAAGTTGTCCAAGAGATGTACAAGATTGGAACGCTCGAGCACGTGGAGGAGTGGCTGAAGTTTACACCGGCAACAACTACCGGTGTCCTCTTTCAACTTTCCAAAGCTGGTTGCTATGCGCCAACGCTTCACGAGCACAACACCCCAGGGCGCTGCTACTCCTACCACTGTCAAAGGACGTTGAAGAAGATTGATCTTCATGCTCAGCCATCTCTAAAGAGGGGCGAGGATTGGCTATCGTTCTACAAAATCAAGAAGGAGGACATTCCCGAAAATGTTGGCAAAAAGGAAGTCGAGAGGCAAAACATCCTTCATGAAATTGTTCAAACTGAGGACAATTTCATGGACAGCCTCAATGTTCTCCGTGAACTCTACCGTGATGGTCTTATGCAAATGCAGCCCCCGGTAATTCCCCCGAAGAAGTTGAAGGGATTCCTCCGGGATGTATTCGGTAAGGTCGATGCCGTTAAGCAGTCAAACGAGGAGCATCTTCTCCCGCAGATGAAGTACCGTCAACAAGAGCAAGGACCCTGGGTTGCAGGCTTCAGCGACATCTTCCGCGAATGGATCAGGAAGGCCAGAGGGGCGTACATCGACTATGCGGCTGCTTTCCCGTATGCAACATTCCTTGTTCGACAAGAAGCAGAGCGGAACATTCTTTTCCGCAGCTTCTTGGACCAAGTTCAGGCTCACCGGTCGTCGAGAAAGCTTGCCTGGGACAACTATCTCAAAACTCCGATCACAAGATTACAACACTACGGCCTTTTGCTCAGCACTGTGCTGAAGCGTTCCATTGTGGACAATGAGGAGAAGAGGAACCTGCAGATCGCGATTGAGGAGATCAAGGCTGTCACCCTGGAATGCGATGCGCGTGTAGCGGAGATGTCCCGCAAAGTTGATCTTACCGACCTTCAGTCCAAACTCATCCTCCGTCCAGGAATGCAGAGGGTCGAGCTAAACCTCAACCACCTAGGCCGAGAACTCATTTTCAAGGGCGACCTTCAGCGCATGGGCGGTACAAGATACACATGGCTTGAGACCCACGCATTACTTTTCGACCACTACCTTGTCTTGGCAAAGACAGTCCACCATCGAGACGTGGAGGGCGGCGCGAAGCAAGAGAGATATGATGTCTCTCGACTGGTAGGTCGCCACGTCTTTTTCGTCTTCCTGTACTGACACCTGTCTGCAGCCGATCCCTATGGATCTCTTAGTTCTCGAGAGTACGAACGACGACCCGGTAGTCAAGTCTTCCGTCAAGGGTGTGGCAACCGTAACATCAACTGCTAGACCAGACTCTCGACTTCGCGCTGGATCAAGTGCAAGCCCCGCTCCAGGAACGATCTCTCATGTCAATACGGGATCTTCCATGGGATCTAACCTGACGAGTGGGTCAGCTAACAAAGGCATGATAACGACAACTGTTTTGGAAAGTCCCAAGGATGAGAAGATCATGTACCCATTCCGCGTCAAGCACCTTGGTAAGGAGATGTATACGCTTTTCGCACCCTCATCACAGAACCGCCAGGACTGGTGTGAAAAGATCTTAGAAGCGAAGACAAAGCACGCTGCGGCTCTGTTTGCGCAGAACGCAGAGCCGTTCCGGTTGCGTGTCATGGCCGACTCGGCATTTGCCTACGAGGGTGGAGCCATTGGCTCCCAGAGCATCACCATCAAGGGCACTCCTCTTGACCGTGCCATCGACGATGTCGAGAAAATCTTCGCCAACACAGGCCGGCCTAGCCCTATCTGCAGAGCTCGCGTCAACTGCGCGACAGCTTTCATGCAACCATATGGCAAGCCTATGGTGGCCGTCGGAACAGATTATGGCGTGTACATCTCGGAGACGGCAAACCCTCGCGGCTGGTCAAGGGTACGATTGGAATTGGTGCATACTTTCAAGGAATTTGCTAATGGAGAACAGGCCATCACGATCCCGAGAGTCTCGCAAATCGCCGTGCTCGAGGAATTCAGCATCATGCTATTGATCTCCGACAAGTCTCTCATCGCCTACCACCTCGACCTTGTCTGCCCTGTTGGAGGTACTGCAGGTAACAGCAACAGCAACAGCGACTCATCCCGCCGGGCTCCACAGAAATTATCGGGTTCGCGTGATGTTGGCTTCTTTGCAACAGGCAAGATGAAGGATCGCACCCTTGTCTTTTACAAAAAGCGTGAAGGTCTCTCTTCCACCTTCAAGGTCCTCGAGCCCGTCTTCCAGAAGAGTACTGAAAAGAAGAGCCGTTGGCTCCGCACCGGCCGCACCGAATTCTTCCGCGACTTCGACGAGTTCTACATCCCAACCGAGTGCTACGGCCTCAACCTGTTCCACTCCTCCCTCGCCGTCTCGACATCCAAGGGCTTCGAAGTGCTCACGCTCGACAAGAAGCAGTCGTGGTCGGTCCCGGACCTGAAGGCCAGCCACGTCGCGACCATCGCATCGCGCCTGCAGGGGCTGGATCCGCTCGGCATGTTCCGGCTCAGCGACCAAGAGTTCCTGCTCTGCTACGAGGAGTGCGCCGTCTACGTCAACAAGCACGGCGACGTGTCGCGGTCGGTCATCATGGAGTTTGTGGGCAAGGCCAAGGCGGCGGCGCTGTACGGGCCGTACGTGCTGCTCTTCGACCCGGACTTCGTCGAGGTGCGCAACGCGCAGAACGGCCGCCTGCGCCAGGTCATCCCCGGCCGCGACGTCAAGTGCCTCGACGACGGCCTCGGCCTCGGCGGCCATTGGGTCCAGCCCGGCGCCAACAACGGGCAGGCGGCGCCGCAGCACGTGCAGAACGGCGGCTCCAGCACGTACGGCGGTACCGGTGGGCCGGTGCACAGTCGTACGGTCAAGCTGGCAATGCAGCATCCGAGGCACGAGAAGTGCCAGATTGTGGTCGAGTTGCTGTTGAACGAGGGGCAGAGGGACTAGATCATTCCAGAACGAGGAAGAGGGAATGAGTATCCGAAGAAGCGACGAAAAGGACAAGGAAAAGAGCCTAAGAGCACGAAAGAACGGAACCAATTGACGAGGAAAGGAACGAGTCGAAGTGGAGGGTAGAAATGGTGGCATTTTTGTTGTTGTTGTTCGTGATGCTTATCTGGTGCTTCTGGGCGACACGTTCTTGCTTTTTTTTTTTTTTTTTTTCTTCTTTCTTCGCCCCTTCTTTGGAGATGCTTTGCGCGCCGGAAATTTTTCCCCTCCCCCCTGAATTTGTGATACCTACCATACCTTCTGAGTTGTTGGTACGCTTCTTGGTATTGACCTCACCATTTTCATGCTCTGAGCCGAGCTATCTCTTGTATGTCCTTTTAATGGTCTGTTCGATAATGTGTTTTTTTCCGATTTTGGGCGCTGAGAGAATGGAGACGTCGTGACCGGTCGTCGTGGTCCGAGATCTCCGTGATGAAATGGATTCGTTTCCGCTTGATCGTTCGGACTCGCGAGTGAAGCGGCTGTGGCGCTTTGTTGTCGTCAGTACTTACTCCTCGTGAATATTGAGACGGAGGAAGTCATTGTAGCAGAGGTATACAGCCAAACATATTAAACACCATGCTGGAGCAGCGAGAGACATCCGTGAAAGGCAAGCAGGCGTGCCACCACCGCTTTTTGTCATTTGCATTAAGAATGTTCTACCAAATAGGAAAAAAAAGGGGGGGTATATAAAGCCAAGCCAAGCCACACATACGCACCCTGATCGCCCCCTCCGTGTGAACATGTTTTAATGGGAGGAAAAAAAGAGACTCGACCCTTCACCAGCTTGCGCTTTCTCCCTTGATCGTTTGTCGACATATCGCTCGTCATTCATTCTCTGGATATCTTTGCGTAGCGCGGCTGGCCGTAGCCGTCGCCGCTTATTCTCATCCCCCTGCCCGGCCCGACCCGGGAAAGGTTTCCGCCTTGTCCAGTTCCCCCAGTCCCGATCCCAGTTGCCCCTCCCCTGCCGCACCCCGTTCCGTTCAGCTGATGCTCAGGATACCCTCTTTCGCTCGCATCCGTGGCCAGTAGTTTTGCCATTTGATCATCCCCACAACCCTGGCTGTAATCGTCCTCGGCTCGTGAAATAGAGATACTACCGAGCGGAGCCAGGCTTATTTCACCCAACGCACCGTTAGCAAGGATGAATGAGAGCACAGGCCCCTGGTAGAAGAAGCCCGGATTACATGTCAATGCCGATAAGTGTCGGCAGTTTATTGGTCCTTTTGACATGTTCAAGAGCGTGGGCTGCTCGTCTTCTTCATCAAGCCGGCAAAGAAGTTTGCCAGGCGCTCGTTCTCGGTCTTGCCATCATCGACGGGGCTGGTGACGCCGCTGTTGCTGTCCTCTTCACGGTGTGCCTCACGGTCCTGCAAAAGGGGATTTGTGAGCGTGCCTGGTTTCGCATGAGCCGAGTAAACGTTGGCTGAACGTACCTTCAAGCGCTTCAACATATCATCGGCATCGACCTGAATACCGCCCATGTTGAACTGAACCGGCCCAATGTGCTCTTCCACAACACCACTTCCCGCGTTGTTCGTACCGGAAACGGACGAATCTCCTGTGCCGTGGGTGATGAACGCGCCAGCCTTATTTTTCTCCTTGTTGGCTGCGTTCTTGACCTTCTCGTCTTCAGCTCGCAACTTGTCGAGAACCTCAAGCTGGCTACCCAGGAACACCTGGTTATCCTGACTCTCGGTCTCAATGCCGTTTGCGCCGTTGATCGTGTTGACCGGTAGACCTTGGGCAAGGAGAGAGTCCCGAGTCGGGTCGCGAATAGTCTCTTCGTAGATGGAAACAGCCGGCGACTCATCTTCCGGCTCAAGGCTGATGCCGTTCTGAATAACTTCCTCGCCATTCGCCTCGCCGTTCAGAGATGGTTGTCGTGGTTGCGGTGCTTGAATGTCAACAGCCCAAGCCTGGCTGACACCTTCGGCATCGAAACCATCGCGTAAGACACGAATCTTTCCCCAGGAATCCCAGTTCGGCGGCACGAGAACGCGGTCGCGGTCGATGACGTTGTGCTTAAGCGAGTTTTTCTGGAGCATGGACTTTATGCTGAGACTCGAGTGCACGAGCGTCTGTAGCGAGCCGGGCGCCGCGGGCATCGTGTAGATGAGAGATGCGCCGTGCTTGAGCAGGATGGTGCGCATGTACTGCAGCACAAAGTCGAATTCCTCCTCCTTCCACCCGCGCTCCCTCTCTAGTGCCTCGATCTTATCAGCGTTCTGGCACACGACGCAGAGTGGTATACCGAGCGGCTCGTCCCATTCACCGGGGCCGACGGGGATCGACACGTCTCCATCAGCCCCGGTGCCCGGAGTGCCGTCAAGGTTGTTCTTGCGCCCCCGCTCTTGCCACGACACAATGTTCTCCTCCATGACGTCTTTGCAGTCGTCGTCCAACGAAACCATAAGGGAGCGCAGGACGCGGATCCACTCGCGCAGTTGTCGAACCCACAGCCACGGTTGTGACCAATCCAATAAGATGACTATCAGCATGTTCGGCAGCGTGCGCGGGGTGAGCAGCGGCTTGAGGAGCGGGGTGAAGGAAGGCGAAGGATCGGTGAGCAGGTAAAGGGACAGGCGAGCAAGGATATCTAATGCAATCAGCATCTGGTCGGCGGGATCTCCAAAGGCATTGGCGCACCGTCTTGGTCGGCGTCGAGGACGTCTTGGTACGTGTAACCGAGCGCGAACTGGTTCGCAATGGGGGGTCTGCGGCCGCGGTCCGGCGGCCTCCTCCGGCCGTTCTCGTCCATCGTAAGGGATTCTAGGAATTCTTTCTGCGTGTCGGGCGTGCCTCCTGCAGACGCCAAAAATTTCCTGTTAGAATTTATGCATTAAAGCAGCAGTTGGGCTCGACCGACCAAGGACCAGCAAGCTCTTCTCCGGTAACCGCTTGCCGCTGGACACGCCATCCAACATGGACGACCAGATGTTCTTGTTCTCATCTTGGCTGCGAGGACGGCCAGGCGAGCTGCTGCGGTTGCTGTAGGACGATATGCGGTGTGATGCGGACATGGTGGACGTTGAGAGCGCGTTGTGCGGACGGCGATAGGGGCAGCGACGTGCTCAATGGGGGTTCGGCTTCGGCGTAGACAAGGCGCAGGGTCTACGTGGACATGGCGGTGGCACAATGCAGCGAGTCGTAGGCGGTGTGTGCGAGAGGGCGGAGTGGTGTTTGGTTCATCTCCTGTCGCGCTGGCGGCGTTTCTGGGGAGGACGCGCTGTTCAAACACATGCCTGAGGCCAAAGCTTGGCGCCTTCAGGGCCCGCGCCCGCCGCCGCCGATCTTGCTGCCCGGTCTGAGCTCCTGCAGCGCCTGCAGCGCCTGCAGCGCCTGCATGAGACGACAAGCTGCGCGTTCTCGGCGCAGCGCACTCTGATAGCGATCAGCATGGGGAGGCGCGCCTTTGACGTTATTGCTGGACTTTGGCGTTGGGCGCATTCCAGCAGCTTCTGCCTGCCCGTGCCGCCAACTGAGGCCCCCGCGCTCCCGCAACAAAGCTAGGCGCATCCGTCATAGGTACTTTACTCCGCCGTCCGTTCTCCTACGACCTAGTCTCGCAACCACCTCACCACTCCACACCAACCAGCGCTCGAGCGAAAACACCACGACCGTCCTTGCACATGAGCCACAACTCGAACTACGATACCATGGCCGCGAACACAAAATACCAGCCTGCTCCGCAGCGCGACTCGTTCGATGAAGAGGAGGCGACGGGTTTTAGCCACGCGCCACCTGCCTACGAGGCTGAAGCTGCTACCAACGCTGCTCTGCTTTCCGGCGTCGCGCGCGGCGAGTATGACAATGTGCCGGATGATTTCAAGGTACGTGGAGCTCCGATATTATTGCGTGTTCGAAGCCTTGCTAACGCGCCGTAGTTCGGTGGCGTGGTTGCCGAGGCTACCCTCGACATTCGCATGCAGTTCATCCGCAAGGTCTACGCTATCCTGTAAGTCGTCGCCTCATACGCAGAGAAAAGAGACCGGGGTCTCTAGGCATTTTCCCGGGCGCCAATACGATACGAGCATGGGAAGAGACGTGCCGATGGACGCTGGGCTCTACCGCGGAATGGTGGAAACGGAGGGAGGATATGGCTGCTAACAGCATCCCACAGGACCGTCCAGCTTCTTGCGACCGCTGTCATGAGTTCCATCTCGTTCTTCAGCGAGGGCTACACGAACTGGCTCCACGAAAACCAGTGGATGATGTGGATCTCTCTCTTCGGCGCCATCGGCTTCATGCTCCTCACTTTCTGGAAGCGCAAGTCGTACCCAACCAACTTGCTATTCCTGACTGGCTTTACCCTTTTCGAGGCATACTCCATTTCCGTCATCACCTCCTACTATAAGGCTTCCATCGTTCTTGAAGCTCTCGTTTTTACCCTAGCCATCTTCGTTGCCCTCACTGCCTTTGCTTGCCAGAGCAAGTACGACTTCACGTCTTGGATGCCCTACCTGTTCGGCGCCGTCTGGGTCTTGATCATCTTCGGTTTCATGGCGGCTTTCTTCCCTTACAACAGCAAGGTCGAGCTGGGCTATGGCATTGTTGCCGCCTTGATCTTCAGTGGCTACATCTTGGTCGATACCCAGCTGATCATGCGTCACTATCACGTTGAGGAGGAGATCGCCGCCGCCATGTCTCTCTACCTTGACATCATTAACCTCTTCCTGGCCATCCTCCGCATCCTGAACAGCCAGAACAACAACTGAGCGGATACCGTGGTTCATTTTGCGGAGAAACAATAGGGCTGATCACGCTACCGTGCGCCCCTTTCTGCTTTCTTTGTTCGTCTGAAACGTGGCGTTTTTGTTTAGGCTCTCTGCACAAATCAAATTGACGTTAAAAGTTGCTTTTCTTAAGTTTCCAATTAAATCATTCAGATTTCATTTGTAAAATTGTCTTGCTCTGGCGTGCATTATGCTTCTCCAGTGACTATTACCTGTACTGCATCTTCTGGCCGCCCCGCTTCTCGAGCTTCTGCTGTCTCTTGCTGCCAGTCGAGATACCTTCGTCCATTCCAGCACCTGACAAACCAGCCATACTCTGTTTTGCACCAATGAAGGTCGTGTAGGTGAGATAAACGGAATACAATGGCACGACGAGCTAAGTGGTATGAGCATCTTCTGAGCCGCTGAACGGTTCTCGATGGGTTGACTTACCCAAATCCACCAGGCGCCATCGCCAACAGCAGCCACCATGACGAGACAGCCCTGAGTCCAATATAGTACGTCCCACATCCACTCCGTCAGGCCCTGAGCCTCCAAGTCTTCTCCAGCGCGGCGGAGCTGGCCGGTTTCCTTGTCGTAGGTCGGGCGCGCAATGCGCTCAAACCAAAATTGGATCACCCATGATGGCAACGAGCACAGGATGTAGACGGTGATGGAGCGTCCGGACCACGTTTTCGAAAAGAGGAACTTCGACAGGAGGAAGAAGCAATGGATGCCGAGGGTAATCAGGAGCGCACGGTTGAGCTGCTCCTTGTTGCGCGCGGCGAGCTGTTTTTGCGATTTCTGGAGGCGGTTAGTTCTGACTAGGTGACGTGGAAGTTTGTAGAAGTGGGCGGAATGGCCGGTCTCCAGAGTGCAATTGATAGCATTTGTAGAACTGTGATTGTCTGAGACCGGAAGCGATATCGAGCCGTGTGCCGGAGAAGATGATGATCTCATAGCGCGAAAAGGGACTTTCGCAAAGGTGCAGCATACCTGAGCCATTGTGTGTCGCGATGGTGTGCTTTTCGAGAGGCAAGGGTGTGGGCGAATACTGGCCGCAAAGGCGGGGAGATGCGTAGGCGCTCCAAGTGGGTGGGCTGCCGCTTCCTGCGAAGACACACGTCGAGAGCGTGAGAATCGATCAAACGCGGCGGAGACGAGACTTTTGGCTGGAGTGACGTTCTGGCGGGCAGTCTCTGGGGGAACCCTAAGCGCGGCCACGCGCTTGCCCGAAGCGCTTAGAGATCGACGGGAGCCTGCCCGCGAACCGCCCGGGCCTGCACAACAACAGAGAGCGTCCCGACGAGACTAGCCATCGCAATCGCGCATCCTCGCTTCACGCCACGCTGCTCACCTGTCGCGCGACCCGCCACCCTCGAACCTTGCCGGCCTTCATGGTCGCACGCTGACCGGCGCCGTTCCCGACCGTTGCGCCGTGTGCATCTCTGCCGAGCCTGCGTCGCTCCGCTTTGTCGTGTCCGACAGCCTGTATACACAAACACCCCGGCTCTGGTCTTGCGACAACTCAGGCCTGCATTCATGGCGTAAACATACCGCAAGCTCCCGGCCCTTCTCGCATCCGTTCTCGGGGCTCCTCTTTGCCCTTCTCCATCTTCAAACCCTTTTCCGCGCCAAACCTCCATCTCCGTCGACCACGTCGACGCTCACCCACCCGCCGCCATGTCACCCACACCGAATCCCTACGTCGCGACCCAGCTACGGCAGCTTATTTACTATCATCTCGACAATGATTTCGTGCAGAACGCACTATTCCTCGCCGGCCGTCTACATGGGCAAGAACCGCGCAGCCCCGACGCGGCCCACTTGCTTGCTCTCTGCCACCTCCGTCTTGGTCGCTTGAAGGCCGCATACGACTACAGCCGCGAGAAAGGTTTCCGAGGGCAACACTTGGGCTGCGCTTATATATTTGCGCAAGCTTGTTTGGGCTTGGGGCGCTTCCCTGAAGGCATAACGGCGCTGGATCGCGCAAGAGGGTTTTGGGGCGGCCGGAACCACTGGAGTAAGTACACTTCACATGAGGGTGCTGCCAGCGGAAGCCACATATTAACCAGGTTTGTACCATCAGATAAACATTCCGAGACGGCGAGGCGCAACGTGCCGGACGCTGCAGCTGTGAATTGCCTTCTGGGAAAGCTGTGGCGAGCTCACGGAGACGTTAATAAAGCCATTGCATGCTACGCCGAAGCTCTCAAGCTCAACCCTTTCATGTGGGATGCGTTTCTCGACCTTTGCGAGACTGGCATGTGATGTGGCTCCTTTTCAGGCTTATAGCTGCTAACCCGCGGCAGGTGCTGTCGTCCGCCCCTCCAACGTCTTCAAAATGACCCCAGAAATGTCAGCATTACTATCGGCTTCAAGCGCTTTGCCTGATTCTCCACCCGCAAACGCTCCAAATGCAACTTCCAATGGAATTTTCACCCCTACTCAGGATCTCTTCAATCCAGGCCGGCCAGAGAACGGCCAACGGAATGCGGGTGGACTGTTTGCAAAGTTCAGCGCCATTGCGGCGAATGGAAATGGCCAGCAAGTACTTGACGCGGAAACACCGGTTGGTAACGGAGGAGCCTACGACGAAGACGTCATGATGGGCGAAGCAGGCGGAGTGCCAATGAATCGAGCACCAAGCGCGGAGCCGCCACACGCACCAGCAAGGAGACCTCGGCAGGTGCCATCAATGACGGACTCTGGAATAGATGTTCCTCGAATGAAGTCGATAACCACGCGCAGTCGTGTAAGGTCTGGAACGGATTCTAGCGACCATGCGGAGCCAGTGAAGTCGTCCACGGCGGGTGCTCAAAAACGAACGGTTTCTGGTAATATGGCCCACGCCAGCACGTCAGCTAGCAACCCTGCGTCTCAGCCCAGGAGGAGCCATCGACTAATGCAGTCCGTACAAGACCATATACGGCCCTCGGGAGGCAGGTCCTTGGCTTCAGGGAAAAGTGCGGAGACTCAGGAAAGGGAAAAGCGAGAGTTGAGAAGAGCTCGGCTACCAACTGCAGCAAAGAGCAGCAGGGCTGGTACCTCCGCTGTAGGAAGAGTGATTAGCGGCAACAGGAAGCCTATCGAACCGACCGAGCGAGACCTGAAGGAAACCCGGTCCCAAAGCGCTTTGGGCGGAAACATCACGTCGGCTGCGCCTCCGAAACAGCAGCAGTCGACTGCAGCTATCGAAGTTGCGAAGGAGCGAGAAGCTTTGCAATCACTGTTAGAATTGTTCTGCAAGTTGGGAAACGCTTACTATCTCCTCAGCCGGTACTCTTCCCAATCCGCGTGGGAAGAGTTCAATTGCCTTCCTAATGCACAGCGGGAGACGCCCTGGGTGCTTGCTCAAATGGGACGCGCACAGTATGAGCAGGCAAGGTACAGTGAAGCTGCTGAGCTATTTGAGAAAGTCAAGAGAATTGCACCTTCGCGGATGGAAGACATGGAGGTTTACTCGACTGTTCTATGGCACCTCAAGGGAGAAACCGATCTTGCCTATCTTGCGCACGAGCTCATCGAAACAGACCGACTCTCTCCACAGGCATGGTGTGCGATCGGGAATTCGTTTTCTCTTCAGCGTGACCACGACCAAGCGGTCAAGTGCTTCCGGCGTGCCACCCAGCTTGATCCCAAGTTCGCGTACGCTTTCACTCTGCAAGGCCACGAGCATGTTGCGAACGAAGAATTCGACAAAGCGCTATTGGCCTACCGAAGCGCCATCGCGGCAGACAGCCGGCATTACAACGGCTGGTACGGACTTGGCCGGGTGTATGAAAAGATGGGCAAATACGAAGTTGCTGAAAAGCACTACAAGAACGCCCACCATATCAACCCGAGAAACCCCGTTCTACTGGTGTGCATTGGCGTTGTCCTGGAGAGAATGCGGAAGCCGCAAGCAGCGTTGCTACAATACAACGAGGCATGCCGACTCGATCCTCGGAGTGCTCTGGCGCGGTTCAAGAAGGCGAGAGTATTGATGAACTTGAGGAAGACCAGAATGGCACTTGAGGAGTTGGAGATCCTGAAGGACTTGGCGCCTGATGAAGCCAACGTCCACTTCATGCTCGGCAAGCTGTACAAGATGATGAGAGATAAGACGAGCGCGATCAGGCATTTTACCATCGCGCTCAACTTGGATCCGAAAGTATGTCGGATTGTCTCTGCACTCATGCTCGCGAGGTTGCTAACTCTGTCCCAGGCTGCGCAGTATATCAAAGAAGCGATGGAGTCGCTGGAAGACGATGAAGATGATGAGTACGACGACGAAGACGGGGCCTGAAGGGCTCCCTCATTGCTATCATTCCAATGTTGCCCTCCCAAGGAAGGTGTGGGGATCCCTACTTCACCGCCCTTGCACCTCTGCATCACCCCATCGCATTTGGCATCTTGCATGGCGTCCCCCAACAAAAGCGGGCCGAGTGGCGGTACCACAAGGCTTTTGGCTGTGCAACTATCTCCTTACCCTAGCAGTAGTCGCTTCATTCATTTGGCGCATGACGATTGGATGAAAGGCGATGAATACCACACCTCAAAATTTTGATTTTGGCGAAGCGAGCATGACGGCGTTGATTTGGGCTTTTTCTCGGACCTCTCCTTTTCACGTCCGCGCATTGGGTTGGCGTATAATGGTGGGTTGTCATAATGGTGGGTTGTCATAATGGTATGGGAAGCGCGCTTCTCTCGTTACTGTATAGTACCCCTATCAGGGATTGGTTGGAGAGACAGGGAGGCATTATGTAGTCTTCGTAGCACGCCCGGCCGGCCGAGTAGCTGCGACGGGCGTGGAGTCTGGAATGGGAGTCTGGAATGGGAGTCTGGAACGGGAGCCTGCTGACTGGCTACGCTCTGATTTGGAGGCATCATTCCCATGGCCTTGTGATGGCAGAAGACCTAGCCAAGGCAGAATGCAGGTGCAGACGGATCTGCGGATGCAAGCTTGTGATGCGTGCGGTCGCCATCAGCTGCCGCAGGCCCCGCCCAATCGCCGGGCGCCAAGCTGAAGCTACCTTGATCCCTGCGGCTCAAGCTCGCTCACCGCCCAGACTCGCAGTTGCTGCCCAGGCAGGCCTCAGCTCAACCGTCGGCTACAGAAAAAAGCGCCAGCTCCGACATCCCACCTCAACACATCCGGGACAGCTGACGCCTGCCACGCCCCACCTCTCTTCTGTCCACCATTCCCGCCCCGATCCCATTTCTCTGCGCGCCCCGCTGTTGTTGGACCTTCAATTGCCTCCGCTAGCGCTCTGAGTGCCCTCGAACCGGACCCTCGAACCCCAAAATTCCGCCCATCACGCGCCCCCGGCCCAACCCTGCGACTGACCTTCTCGAACCTCGGCGCACTCTCCGCCCAACGCTCCGCCTTTCGCGCCTTTCCTCGCCTCCTCCCCCACCGCCGGCAGAAGCAAAAGAACCCCACGGAATAATCACAAACCGCGCTTTCACCCGCCCGCGCGCACACCCTTTTCCCTCGTCCTCCGCCACAAACGAGGCGCCGACAAAGACCAGCCGCCACAAGTAGCTCTCTCCCTACACGCGCGCCATCGCCGACGAACGCCCGCACCCGAACGCGCCGCCTTCCCGATTCTACAACTTAAAACCCACCTCACCCGTACATCGGCTCGAGGCCCACCTCCTTTTGCCCTCTTCCGCCTTTCTTTTCTCCTGTCCCCAGAACCGCCTTGTGCTTTCCCTCTCTCTCTTTTTTTTTTTTTCCCGATGGTCGCCACCCTCGTCCGCGCCCTCGTCGCCGTCGTCATCTCGCCGCTCATCCTGCTCGGTGTGGCCTCGGTACTGCTGCCGCGCAACAGCAAGGCGGCGGAGATGCTGTCGTTCGTGGCGCGCGCGCTGACGTCGGTGACGGCGCTGATCGTGGCGGCGTGCTACGGCGTCGTGAGCAGCGCGGTGCTGCGGACGGTCGGGCACGGCGGGCTGAGCCAGTGGACGACGGCGCGCGCGTTCAAGTGGATGATGTGGTTCGGGGTGGGCGTGAGCTTCGTGGTGGTCGAGGGCGAGGAACATTTGCTGGAGCGGCCCGCCGTGTTTGTGGGGAATCATCAGACGTGAGTGGTACCTCTTTTTTTTTTTTTCCTTCTTTCTTTTATCCTTTTCGGGGTCGAGGCAGGCGAGGAAAAAGAAAAGTTGTGGATTTGGATGTGCTCAGAGGCCGGGAGGAAGGCTGGTGGGAGCACGGGGCGTTTGGAGGTTGCATGGATGGAGATCTGGGGAAATAGTGGGGAAAGATTCGTGGCTTTCCAGAGCCTGGGATTTATGTGGGGAGGTGACGAATCTGGGGATGTCTCTGCTGAGAACGTGGTGTTTGAGAAGGAGGGAAGAGGTGCCGGCCGGAAAAGTTTCCTCACATTGCCATGTCGGATCGTCAGGGTACATTTGAGGGACAAGGTTTCGCTAACATGTTACTCGACAGTGAGCTTGACGTTCTCATGCTTGGCTGCGTCTTCCCCAAGTACTGCAGTGTCACCGCAAAGAAGAGTTTGAAGTACACTCCCTTCCTCGGATGGTTCAGTAAGTTTTCTCGACCTCGCCGGCATCTTGACGGCGGCAGGTTGTTAACGGAGCCGAATCTGCAGTGACTCTCTCCAAGTCCGTTTTCATCGATCGTGGCAACAGCAAGACCGCCCGCGCTGCCTTTGACGGCGCGGCTAGCTTCATGAAGAATGAGAAGCAGAGCGTCTACATCTTCCCGGAAGGCACTCGCTCCTATGCCGAAGGCCCCGAGCTTCTGCCCTTCAAGAAGGGAGCTTTCCACCTTGCGGTCCAGGCTCAGGTCCCCATCGTCCCCATTGTCGTTGCGAACTACAGCAGTGTGTTGAACTTCAAGAAGAAGATCTTCAACAGCGGCGTCGTGCCTGTGAAGGGTGAGTTCACTCTCCCCTACCTCATCACCATCTTTTCCAGCATTGGGCTGGTGGGTTCAAGGCTACGTGCTAATACCATCCGTGTTCCAGTCCTTCCTCCCATCCACACCAAGGGACTCACTGCCGCCGATGTCGATCGCATCACGACGCAGACGAGGGACTCCATGCTCAAGTCGCTACAGGAGCTCGCGCACAGCGAGAAGGGTGAGGCTGTCGCCATGAAGGCGTCGGGTGCCGATCATGCCCCCGCTGTGAAGAAGGAGCTGTAGACGATGCTTGAACTTTGATGTTCGAAACCCTGCATGAGGCAGTTGGGTGAGCGGCAGAGGGGGCTCTTGGTTAACGGCGGCTTTCGGTTATCGTCATTGCGAGACTGGAAACGCGCGGGGTTTCGGAAACGTCGTGCCTTGTTCCTCTCTCTCTCTCTCTCTCTCTCTCTCTCATTGCTTTGTTGTTGCTGTATACCTCTCGAAGACGATGATGCATTTGAACGGAGTTTGTTATTGTTGCGCATGGCGCCTTTTGCCCGTTTTCGTCCCCGCCTTGGAAGCCGTTGGGTCCCCCCTTCACTGCTGTTCATTGCGAGAACCAAGAAAAGATGATCTGTTATGAGCAGCTGCAGCCACATTACAGTAAGAATTGAGTCTCCTCACGATTTTCAATCCTGCAACTATGTCTGCACGCTAAGTCGAACCGACAAAGATGGTCGATCGTTTGATGATTTGGGTTCGCGATGGCTTTCAAATGCAATATCAATATTAATAGGTATCTTTTTCAACGCACGGGATCGTTAGCAAAGAACACTATGTATGCCATCAACCAAAAAAAAAAATTGCAAAACTGAAGGGCAACAACACCTCGAAACACCTGCGCTATGCTTTCCAAAACGAAAAAGAAGGGCGAAACAACAACAAATCCAAAACAAAGGGAACTTTACGCTTTCTTCCAGCAGACAGGTCCAGAAGAGAGGTTGAAGGAGTCGTCGGCTTGGCGGTTGGTTTCACATGGACCAAACGGCGGTTGTTTCGGAAGAAGCACTTGTCGTCGTCGAGTTGTTCGAGGAGGAGGATGATGCCGGGATGTGGTGGCTTGGGACTACGCCTCGTTTGCTCGTCGTGGGATGATGTGCGTCTGCGGGAGTGGCGTAGCGGGTGACGGTGACGGTTGCTGCTGCCGTTGTTTGGTTCCACGTTGCGGCGGCGCTGTTCCAGTGGTTGGCGAGGACGGTGGGGCTGGCGAGTGTGGATGGGAGGGCCCGGCTCGATGTGGTGGTGGTGCTTTGGGTTGTGGCGGACGTGGTTGACGTTGTTCCGAGCAGCCCGGACTCGGTCGGCAGCATAATGACGCCGTCGACGTTCCTCATTCGTGCGTGCGTTCCATTCGTGCTTGGTGTAACGGCTTTCGTTGGCCTTGTTTGTCGTCTCACAAGCTTTTGAACGGGTCTCATCATGTCTTTAAACGTACGCGGTAGTTCTTGCGTTGCGATAGTGAGAGTCAAACGTATTGTGGGTAGCGGAGTGTGAGTCGGAATGGAGCTGCTCCGGCTCACAAGGACCGGCTTGCGTGCCATTCGAGGTCCATGTGAGTGCTGCTTTGCAAGAGCAGTCAGTACGAAGAAGAGTAAAAGTGAACGAACGAATAACATGTTGGTTAGGAGAAGTGGGTAGATGACAATGTCTATAAATTAATTGAAGCCGAAAGGAAAAGGGAAGCGATCGTGCAGAGCCGATAAAGGTGACGAAAGGAAAACTAGAAACGAACTGAAGCGAGTTGGAAAGGCAAATTGCAAGAAATGTTGAAGCTACCCGACTCTTTATTCTTTTTGATCGTGCTCGCACCAGACGTTCTCAATGCATAGCTGAGAGTATATGAGGCTACACGGATTCCTTCAGATCTATGTTCAGCTCGGCAAGCAGGAAGGCGGAGACAAGACGTGAATGCCTGATTCTTGTAACACCAGCCCAAGAACACCTGGTGCCGAACCCTTTAAATGGAAATCCCCCACAACAGAGACAGGCTCGTGCGCCAGTCAGTGCGCTCCAAAGGGCTCATTTCCGTGTCTCCAATTTCCAAAGTGGTCAAGTGTTTGCGGGAACTCACATCATCCATGAGGCTACGTCTAAAGCGCGTTAGGGCTGAGCTGTGTCTGCACAACAACGCGTGTAGCTATTTATAGACACACTTTCTGTATCGTCGCTCATGCCAAGTTTTGCAAAGGCGCAAGGCACTGAGGTTGCCGCTAAATCAGGTAGAGCCCGCAGAGGGCCTAAAAAATAATGCCGCGCAGCGGAATCCTTTGCGACTGCGCATGTGTCTTCACGCTCTGTGGCCTGGCAAACAACAAATAGTGATTAATCAGCTGAATGGAACAGTGTTTCAATGAATGAGCGTGTGATTTCTATCTTTTGCGAAAATGCGGGTGATTTAGCATCATAGGGCAGGAGCCGTTCGTCGGCCTGGTCTGTAGACCGATTTTGTTAACAATGCTAGCCTCACCACATTTATGGATGATATTTGTGTGCCAAGGCATACCTAAACTATGTCTGTGACGCGTTGCTCTTAAGGTAGAAGCAGTTGGGGTGGTCGATAACCACTTTGAGCGGGATTGTACAAATATGTGTTGCTCGGTCATGTTGCGCAAACTTTCGCAACGTGAGCCATGGAGCCTCTGCATCAATCAAAGAGCCACTGAGAATTCTGAGTTCTTGCTACAGCGGGTGCAAGACTTAGAGTAGGCCATGATGCTACGCGTGTTCGGCACCGGTACCAACAGTATTTGACACCAGGTGGGATGATGGCAATACCACTACAATTTCAAAACCACGTACTGCAGACTGTATATATTTGAAGGCAGTATCCGCCAAATACGTGTCTTGAGTGCTGCTGGGCCTTGACAAGAAAGAACCAATGGATTTGCGATCGCGTCTTCTGGCCGTATAGTACGGAGCAATTTCAGATTGAGTATAACCACTTGTGATGTTTAGAGTCATAAACGCCACTGACGGACGTCCATTGAACTGGTCAAACCCAAGGTTTTTGGAGTTCTCGCTCCTTTACTGACCACCCAGTCAACGATATTCGCGAGGGACGAAACCCGTGTCACGTACACCAGCAAGCCGTCCGTTGCCAAAATCCCGCCCGATTGAAACACAAAATCGATCTACGCCTTTAATAGATGGCTGAATTGTTTTTAGAGTCACATGCAAAGCGATCAGAGAGATACGCAGAAGTGACTGCTCACATTATTGATCACGTTATTGGACTTACAACACGTTTATTACTACGATAATCGGTCCTTTCACGTGAATAAATGGCAGAAGACCATCAAGAGCACTCGCATTGGTAATTGCTGAGCTTGTGGAATCACATATGTTTCCTGATTATGATGAGTTACGGCTCCGAAGTCTCGACCAAAAGCCCTTGTTTCTTCTACTTCTTGCCCGAAATCACGTTTCCGAGCTGTATTTCTGGCACGAAGAAATGCTAAAAATATGCTTTTTTCCCAGTGCCTTGATCTTCAGACTATTCCCCAATTTGAGCAATCCCCAATGGTTTACGTAGGATACTATTCCTTTCTGAATCAGGATCGGCGTATGAAGGAGCAGTACCTGACTGCGCAGGAGTATCCAGAAAGCGTCATGAGGCTCTGATGACTTCATCCCTTGGTCCGTAGTTGACCAATAGCTACGGGTACTTCAACTTTCCTTGCGCACCCAGAAAAATTAGGCTAATGATTCCTGACGAAGTAGGTCATCGGGTACAGCAGAATTTGAAGGACCGAGCGATGATGAAATTGAATGCCCCTGCCATTGTGCGTTGAGCAAAGGGATGAAGCCGCCGATGCAATTCCATCACGGCTTCTACCCTTCTTACGAATCGATAGCGGATAGATGTATGCATTAGCTATGCCTTATAGACGAATTAAATTTGCTCAGGGAGGACAAGATGGTCGTAGTGGTCAACGGATGTGCCCTCGCATAAGTGGCGCGTTAGAGTCCAAAGGACTGTGCCACCCCTTGCTAGATCACTCAAAATGTTGGCGAAGCGCCCGCTGCCCTTTTCAAGGAGTGCATTGTCCCTCCTGCGCGGCAATTGTGCCTCATCACTTGACATGGTGGACGTTGAGAGCGTTGTGGACGCTCGGTACAGTTCTCAGCCGTGATGAAGCGACATTAAGATAAGCTTGACAGCCGTTTCGTGTAGACTAGGAGATCTGACAGACAGAAGTTCCGTGGCAGGCCATCGTCGTTTTCCTCACCGTGGATGTGCAAGCTTGTTGACAGCAGACGGCAGAAGTGCCAACCCAGCCCCCCACACCCCAACTCGGGGACTGGGAAACGAAAGAAAAACGGTGCGGGCTGCCCCTGATACGTGCTCTACAGGTGGCGAATTGTTCCCGTATGGGTCCACCCGCTGGATTGGAACTTCGAGAACATGGACTATTGCTCCCTTTCTTCCGCTCCGCGTCTATGCGACAGCAGGCAGCTTGCGCTCCCTACTCGCTACCATCAGTGCCCTTCCCTTCATGACACGCCACTTGTAGTATGACTCACACACCAATCGACTGCAGTGGTGAGGGACAAAGGACTGACAAGGGATCACGGGATGTCTGTGGCCAATTCTTCAATCCTTCCAGAAGGGGATGTTAATGACGTGAAACATATCCCGATAATCTGGACTATTGTGCGACCATGCACGTAACCACAGTGCCCGGCAGCATTCGTACCATCGGGTTAACTGGAGGATTATCTTCAATCGTCGGCTGACGGCCCTTTACCAGTGAGTTCGATTTGACTAGCTCGGGTACTCCAGACTCGCACACGCGAAGCCAAATATCGTTGGAAATGCTGCTTATCCAAAGCAAGAGAGCAACGGTGCGAATGTGAGCTCGGTCTGCTGTTATTTACCGAACGGCTGGGAAGTTGATTGCAAAGTAGCAGCTGGTAGTTGGTAGCGGAGACGTTCATCTCGCAACTCACTTTCCACGCAAGATGGGGCGAAAGCATAACGTTGTGGTGCTCTTCGGCACCGACCAATGGCGGGAAAGTGGCTTCGGCGAATATAGCAACGGCTGCGGCGATCCGCATCTGTTTGTGCGAGAGGGATCAAGTTGCAATCAAATCTTATACTCCATATGGTGTCAAGTGAGGGCAATGGATTCACCTCGGTGATGAATGTCACGAAACGGTCACAAACGTACGCAGAGGGACGTTGAGAGATTGCAGGGAAAATTGGCAGGCAAGAAGCTTTTAAGTAGTGTAGGTCCATGCGCTCCCCCAGGAACATTACTTGCGACCACCCAAGGCCAAACTTGGCGTGCAGAAAACGCAAAAGTTGGACGTCATCGTTTCTCTTTGATCAAGCGGATAGTTGTTTCAGCAGTACCAGGATCCCGGAAGACACCGACCCATGCCGCATGTCGCGTGATTCCCTTAGCACAGAACCTCGTGTTCGTTGCCCAGCGGAGACACCGAGAGATAAGCTCTTCGGCTCTCCTTCTTCGTCGTCACGGCGAGAAGCGCTCGCAAGGCACAGTACGGTGGCAAACGCTCCTCAACAGGGATATCCCTCAAGTCGCTCGCTCTCCCCCCGCATGGGTTATAAAAAAAAAAAGAAAAAAGAAAAACAAGCAGCAAGCCAACGCGGAAAGCCTAGTAAGCAGCGGAGGATCCCGCTTCAGCGTACGCGTTACTTCTTTCGTTTCGCCGTTTTGCCCATTGGAGGAATCCGGATTCGTTTCTTGCCTCTGCTCGCCAAATCCAGCGCCGAATCGTCGTCCGTCAACCACCCTTGTCGAAATTTCGAGCCTGAACCCGCCCTTACCTTGACGCAAGGAACCCGCACGATCCTACCCGCGCAACAGTAGCAGCCGCAGCAATCCATGCGCGCCCGGGGAAAAGGCCGACAGGGTACATCCCGGGCATAAACCAAGGGATCGACAATATCTCTGGCGCAAGGGGTGTGGAGAAAAGGCGCCTAGAAACAAAAAGCAGAAGCATGGCGAAGCATCCGCGCACATATCCCGTAAACTGTCCGCGTATGGTGGCGCTTCGGAAGGAGGGGAGCGGGGGAAAGAGCGGGACAAGGGGGAGGCAGACAAGGTTCCCTGGCCCGAACGCGCGTAATATCGGATCAGCGTCGTAAAATGGCCGGGCTGTGCGTCGAGCACTTCTGTTCGTGCTACCCTTTTGAAAATGGTCCTTTCTCGCGAGACTGATGCTTGGCAGGGGGATGGGTGGAGATCGTAGACCATTGTGAGGGCGACACAGCTGGGGCTGCTGGTTTGCACAAAGAAGAAAAATGCGTCAACGTCTTGGCGGTACCGCATCTATACCAGAATGGATACACTGTGCTCGAGAACAAGGGATTGCAGGGATAGGCTATCGCCAATTGGACCATTGACAAGACGCGTGATGGCCAAGGGCAACCGTCAAATAGTTTGACGAGTGTTGGTACGAATCTATCAAGGAACTATCGGGAGTTACGACCATGTAGATTCTCTCATCATGTTTGACAATGACATGAACAGCGGTTGCTAGACCTAGACGCTAAGAGCCATCTGTTCCGTCTTGCAAGAACCCATAATAGCTGGATGGCTTGTATGGGACTTGTCCTGAAAGCCACTCGATATACCGTAGGCGAGCAAGGGGCAGTTCACATCGCCGTGACCGATTTCCTGACCACACCTCCTTTGTTCCAGAGCGCCGGCTGCTTATTGATATATATCGGGGCGAACGGCTTTCGAAGGGTGCGTAGAGCAGAGAACGTCCAGGACCTGTGAAATGCCTAGGCATGAGAATCATGGACGCGGAGTCCTCCAGGATGAGTTGATGGGTGCTCGTGACAAGTGCGAATTTCTTCTTGCGATTCCCGTTGAATGTTTGAACAACGAGAACATCCGTGGTCTTCCATAGATCCACGTCGAAGTCGAATGGTTTCCCCTACGTCCAGACTCGTAGCTTGACATCGCAAGTTGTTGGAAGAATGTCTTCAGTCAAGGGAAATCGTCCGGCGTTCATTCGAAGTCACTCGAGAAGCTCGAGCTCAAGGTAAATGTACAGATTTCAAGATGATCCCGAGCTAATTCTGAGATGATTCTGTAGAAAATACAGCGTGCTAAAAGCGGCATCGTCAACTTAGTAAATTCTTTCCCGGACTTACCTGTATATCATACAAGTGTCAGCGTCATGCGAAGCTCTTCGTTTATCGAATTTGCCTGAGGTTGTAACTTCAGACACTGTCAGTGTTTCCTCAGGGACAAGGTGGCGCCTGAGAGCGTCTCAAGCCGGAGTGTGGAGGGGGGAAAAATTCCCTCAACGCTCGTCGCTCATCGGACCAGTCTACATCTTCGGCTCATGCTAGTTGAACCGATGCTGCTCATTTGCTGGACACAACAGTGATATCATTTGTTCCCATATCCTGTTTGCGAAGCGCTGCGGTTCGGGCAGCATTGAACTGCTGCAGGGTAGTTCCATTGGATACGACGCTCGTTGGTAGCCAGTAGTCTCCATCCGCACATGAAGCATGAGTCGTGTTGGGCAGAGAACAAAATCTTTGAGCTCGCCATGCCAAAAGTAGTCGATTTTCCCACCAATCCCCACACAATTCGACGGAGACCAGCACCAGAGCGGCGGCAATACGATGCCGGACATGACTTAGTTCTGGTGGAAATCGTACGATATGCGAGCAGATAGGCCAAGGCCCCCGTCGAGCGCGACGACGCTCCAAGGGGGTTGAACGGGTTCTGCCTAGAGACTAGTGGCGGCTCAACCACCTCAAAGCTCGGGACGCCCCGTATCACTGTTCCAAGGTCTCAGCATCGCGCCAAGTAGTGGGATGATTAGCCATCAAGCGGGGTGTGGTGAAATTGTAGGAAGATAGCACTACGGGGACATTGTGCAAATGCGCCGCCCTAGGAGCGAGGTCCGAGTGGTGGAGCGGGTTGGGAATTCCGAGCACTCTCTCACGCCATACCCTTTGAAGTCTTATTGAAACATTAGCCACTAGCCGTCAAGCTTTCTCCCCGAGATATGCTGCATTATTGACCCACGTGGACCGCTCAGTCTTAGCGGCCGCGAGAGTGGGACCCTTCATTCGGGGGCGAAAGGCTCTTCCCGTAGGTGTGAACCGTGGACCGTTGTACAAGGCGAGCCAGGAGAAGGTCGATACATGTTCCTTCGGGCCCCTTGCTTGGTCCTGAAACCAGGCAACGCCTGTGCAAACACAACAAAGTCATGAGACTCTTCTTTTAGTGTCTTCGTAGGAACCGGCGCGGAGCTTAAGTCGAGCTCCAACCAGCGTAGTATCCAAAGCACTCGGCTCATTTGAGCTTTGGAGGCGTTAAACTTTGTGTTCAGGCAATTGTGGCGAAAGAGCAACGCCAATGAAGAAGACTCGCAATGCCACCAATTGCTTGTGGAGCGGCGGTGACATGGCCGAGTGCCATACGCGACCAGCGGGAATGTGACGACAAGGCTGGGGTTGCAGATTTTTCTGGAGCTCATGGCACTTTGAACTATGTTGGGAGTCTAGAGTGTTGCAGCCACGAGGATCGCGCTTTTAGACAGTTGGAAGACTAGTGTCCGCGTCAACGCTCTGCTAGACGTTAATGGGCACGGTTGGAACCTCTCACAAGTTCCGGGTCTTGCACCGTCCGAGGTGGTGCAGCAACCCGGGATGGTGAGAAGCTTTATTTGACAGTGATCGACCGTCTCACATCGCCAGTAACTGTAGTGCGTTGGATGCGACCCTCAGCCTAGTGGGGCGCCGCCGCGGCGCCAGAGTCGGAGAATAGAGTCGTCGGCGCTTTTACTCGGCATGCTTGGAAGAAGTGGCACATGCATGTTGTAAGCCGGTGGGCACTTCGGCTTTTGCTGCAGAGAAGTCCCGGTGGGTTGGTCAACGGGCAACTCGCATTCGCACCAAATGATATCCAATAGTGTCGCCACAAAGACACGCGCACTGGGCGTGTGGTAGGGCGGACCGGCAGCCGGGCGTTACTAGCTTTACTAGCCTAGGGCAGCATAGCCCGTGAAGCAGGCGGGAGCGAGGAACGTGTAAAAGGAAGCCGGAGGCGCGCCGGGTGGCTTGGCTCCATCCAGGGCAGCCGGCAGGAGCTCCGGAAAGCTGAAGCGGAATTGGGGATGCGTAGGCCACTTACGACGCCGTGGGTAATGGCTGCAGGAGGCGCGATTCTGATCCCGTTTGACAGTTGACAGCCCGCGCCAGCTGCAGACGGCGCAGCACGCTCGCAGGCCATTTGTCAGGAGCGACGATAGCACAAGCCAACGGCCCTTCCTGGTAGTCCTTCTGAAAGGCTCAAATTGTCCGAGAGCACACCGACCGGCAACGACGTCGGCACCGCCTGCCTCAACGGTGGTTGTCCCAGTCATGTCCAACGCCGGGCCCTCACAACGGGCCGCCATTCGCAGGCGGAAAACGGCCAGTGTTGCAGCCAAAGCGTGCGGAATTGGCACCTGCTGAGGCTTGACGCCAAGCAATGTTATTTTCTAAAACCCGGTAGCGCTCACCCGTTGCTGAGCGACGCTGGGGCGGTAAGGGGCAAGCCGACACGAGAAGGAGCCGGTGGCCAGTGGCTGTGGCGCGGCGCCGATGATAGGTGCCAGAGCCGCGACTGGGGCACTCATAGTGGTCTGACGAAGGGTAGGGTGGATTCGAGATGACGCGCATGGCTGCACTCAGATCGGGGCACCGCGGGCCAAAGCTTGCCGGTGTCAGCATGTCTGTGCCAATACTCGCACTCGTCCATCAAGCGGGGGCGGACGCCTTCGATCTCAGAATGCCATCTCCGAGAGGCACTTACTGCGTCGAGCAACGAAGATCAGTGATCTCCGCAGGTGGCGGGCACGCGAAAGGGGAAGCCGGAAGAAGAGTGTGAAGCGAGGAGCATCCCGGTCCAGAGATCTGCGGCGCCGCGGAGCAGCAATCGGGTGGCTTGCGGCGCCCCGCATGACTCGCGCCGAACGCGGTGACAGACATGTGTCGCCTGCTTCTTCCGTGCTGCAGCGGGCAACAGGGGTGGAGGCAACGGTTGTTTTGCACACCAGCTCTGACGCTGGGCGGACGGGCGCCTGTCGCAGCTCGGCCGCCGGGCGTGTTGAGGTGTCGAGGGGCGATGCCAGCCGCCGCGTCCTGGGTCACCGCCCGCCCGCCAGTCGGCGTTGTGACAGCGCAGAGCGTTCGTCCTGGGAGGTCCCACTCGCCGCTATTCCTGCAAACCTGGTGTCTGGGTCGGCGGCCTGCTGCAACCTTGCCAGCCGAAGGATTCGGGGCGCGGACAATCGACTCGCCCGCTCTGCCAGGCGGTGGGCGGCTGGCTGCACGATCGTGTAGCCTCTGTGCTCCGCCCCAGCGTCTGGGTTTATGGACACACCAGGCCTGAGTTTTGCAAGGCGCGAAGCGGCCGGCATTGGTTGGCAATGTCTCAGAATGGCCTATATGCAGCTGCAGCCCATCAGGTAACGATCCACGAACCGCTCGCGGAGACAGTTACTGAAGAACCCGGCGAGGCACCTGTACCACCGGGAGCCCGCGACCCTGTCCGCATACGATGCCGCTGCAGCAGGTGGGAAAACTGGCAGCATGTCCGCCGCGCGGAGCCAGCCGCCGTGCCCCAAACGGCTGCACTGGCGATGCCGCTGCGAAGCGCACGATATTGACGCATGCGTTTGATGCAACGTGAGGTCGAGGCGGGCTGGATGACGGGCGACGTCGCAGCCCCGGCCTGCGGCGACAGGCATCGCGGCGAAAATCACCAGCGGAAAGCGATCTCGCAGGCGCAGGCGGTCGTCACCAGTGAGGCGACGTCGACGTCGTGCGTGGCTGGCCGTGTCGCGGGCGCGCTGCCACGTACTAGGACGAGCAGCGCGGGCGGGCTCCACAGCGGGTGACAAAAGGATCGAGCCCACCCGCAGCTGCCTCGCGGAGATATTGCATCGTACTTCGTAGGCAGTTGAATCTAATATCTGGACGCGGTTGTCTGCATCCAAGGCTCACATCTGCGCCGGGACGTGGGATCCAACGACCCATGTACGAAAAGTGTCGCAACCCCGGTGGAGCCCAGAGGGACCCAATATTCTGTCTGCCACCAGCTGTGGGCTCCCTCCATCCAGCAGGATTCCAGGCGAGATGCTCGCCGCGTCGCGCACAACGGCGGGAGCTGGCGTATGTGATGGCTCAGCAAGCAAGAAACCTGGAACGGTGTTTGAGCAGCTGGTCATTGCGAGCACGTCGATACAGCGGTTGGTACAGGGCACACGCACAGTACCTCGACGGAGAGCCGCGCCGCTGCGGTCACCCTTGCTGCGGGTAGTGCGGGCGATGCCGCTGGATCTCTGGCTTGTCGCAATCAGCTGAGCGCACCCATGCCGGTGGCGTCGGGGTGCAGCGACACCCTGGCTCTGCGACGGGCAAGCCCAGCCCAGAACGGCGGACGACGCTCGTCATGCAAGAGGTCGCATCTTCCGCGCGCCTGGTAGCGCTTCGGAGCGGGCGCGTGCAGATTCTGTCAGAGGGAGGCTGGCGGCCGCGATTCACGTGACGGCGGTAGAGGCGGTGACGACGGGCGATGCGGGCGATGCGGGCGTGGTGTTGATGAGGCTGCTGCTCCCGGTGCGGCGCTGCGGTGACCGTGTCGGCAGGCTGCGCATGGAGATCAGAACCGGGCACAGTCAAGGGACCTTGGGCGCGGGCGGCGGTCGGCGGTGGGAGCGGGCAGCGGGACGCGGAGGATGGCGCGCAGCATGGATGTGCGGGAGCGAGCTTGGCTCCGGCCCATTCGGAAGCCAAGACGCCCACGACGACTGCCCTGCTGCAGCCCGCCTCTCCACCGCACGGCTGCCGAAGGCCTCGATCCTTTACCCTTCCCAACGGCGCCAGAGGACATCCCTCCTGGCGGAAGCCGGCCGCCGTGACGGCCGCGGGGCGCAGGGGCGAGTTGTGGCCAGTGGCGCGGCGACCGCACGGCTTGTCGAAGCCACAGCCAGCGCCAGCGGCCAACGCCCCCCTGCGCACATCGTCGCGGGCAGCCAGAGGCCGACGTCAAGCGCCTGTCATGTCGGCGGCGGTCTGACTGTCATGCACGTGTGCGCAGGCGCGAGAAACGGCACGAGCGAGCGAGCGCGAAGGCTTCGGGCGCGTCGGACAGGGTTGCGCGCGCCACGAGAGGACAGAGAGAGCTCAGGGCCCTCTCGTCGCCGGCGGGCGCGTCGATCGCGGCGCGCGGGGCGGGCAGGGCGTCGTGCGCGAAACAGCTCGTCGCTGTGCGACTCGGGGAGCATGCCTCGAGCTCACTCACCATCTCTCCCCAACGTCACCGCTGCGGCCGAGCAGCGCCGCGCGGCACGCCGGCCTCGCGCTTCCACGGCACCATTCGCAGCATCCGCGGCGCCGGCGCTCAGGGGCTCAACGCTCGCCGCAGGCTGCAGACTGAGGCTGGTGGGGCGTGCGTGTCTCGCGGTGCTGGACCTACGTGCGTGAGGTTGAGCTGGGGGCGCTTTCGTACTCGGCCGCGGCTGCAGCCTCGGTACTTCCAGCGCTGGCACGCCTGGTCGAAGCATGTTCGGCGCGGTGCGACTGGGGGTTTGCATGCCTGCGGCGCCGACGTCAAGAGCAACCTGGAGGCCCGGTGCAGGGAGCAGGCGGCTGCAGGGCGGATCTGAGGCCTCGGCGGCCGGGGGGCGCCCATGCCGCACAGCAACGGGCCTCGCGCTGGTGCTTTTTCTCGGGCAGGGACAAGGCTGAGGCCGCTGCTCCCACGGGTCGCCAGTAATGGCGGCGAGGCCCTGGGCGACATGTGGGTGCTCGTCGAGCACCAGCAGCCCCCGGCCGAGAACCACTAGCCGCGACGCGCTCCCCAGCGGGCAGTCAGGCACCGCATTGGCCTTGCACAGGCTCAGGCTGGTGGCGGCGGGCCAGCGGGCTCTGTGAGCACTAGAAGGGCGCGGTGCGCCGCGGGCAGCAGGGCAGCAGGGCAACCTTAAGGCTAGCGCACAGCAACAGGGCCTGTCAGATGCCTTGGCATATTTGAGCTCGCTGGATCGCTGCTGGCCCGCGCGGGCGAGCAGCGTGGCTTCACGCTCGCGCGGGCCGTTGCAGTGCTCAGACTGCAAATCCAGCGCTGCTCCTGCCCCGGCCCGGATCCCAGCTTTGCGCCTACATAATCTCACCTCCTGGCCGCGGGCGGGTGCTTGCACCTCTCCCGCCGCGCCGGCCCCATGGCTACACGTACCGCCTGTGCGTGCACGGGGGCATAGTTATTTCCTCGTCGTATACGCCCGTGGCTGCGCCAGCACGCCGTCCCGCGAATCGTCACCTGCTTCAAAAGTCGTTGTCTCGGCCTGGCTGCCTCGCCGTCCGCCCAACCGTCCAGCACCGCACCTTCTCTCGTCCGAGCAGCAGCTCCACTTCTCCAACCCACGGTACGTTGAGAACCCGACCCCTCGGCCCGCCCCCTCTCGCGGCCAGCGTCCAGCACGCCTCCTGCGGGCGCGCTACGCCCCGAGGACCCCTCATTGTTCACGATGGGACCGTTCTGCTCTGGTAGGCAGGCACGACGGGCGAGGACAGCCTGTGGTGCCCCTCACCGCCGCGGTGTCCTTTCTGGGCGTGCGGTTCTGAGTGCCCCCAGTGTTGGGAGCATTCATGGACCGGTGGTGCTTCCCATCTTCGCCAGGAGCCAAGGGTCGCCGTGACAGTTCCGACGCGAGGTTTCCACCTGCCCACGGTCATTGTCAAAGCCATCATCGCACCATCAAGCAGTACTGAGGGCAGTGACTAATGCTGGCAGCCCGCCGCGAGAGTATATATAGGCCGTCCTGCAGCACGACATGGAGTTCCTGACTCTTCAAGACGTGCCTCGATATCATCACCGCTCCGCCATGACGTTCCGCGAGCGCAGCCCCCCGCTCCATCTAGCGAAGCAGCATGAAGCTGCGGAGCGCATGAAGGTAGGCAACGTCGTCAACAAGCCCAATGATCATTCTCTATTTTCTCCCTTTCGTTCCCTGCCTACTCCATGGGCACGCACGGGGCCTCCCAAAGGAGAATCTCTAAGAACTCCTTCCCCTCTGCCGCCGCCGCCAGAAGCCATTTCCTTCCAAGAGCCGCTCTCCTCCAGTGGCGATGATTGGGACAGTCCTACGTCATCCCACCAGTCGATTCTAGACACCTGTGACGAAAGACGCAAAGTCAGCCATGACGGACTCTTTGCGCTTGTCGAAGCAGGTGAACAGCGTCGAAGGGAGGACTCCCAGCACACGATGGAAACAAACACACTAGGGGACTTCGACAGTCCTACTAGGGAAGGCTGGCTGAACCGGAGTTCACTCGAATCCTGTCCATCGTTTCCGATTTCCCGCGAGTTCCAGCAAACGCAGCCACCAAAACCAGAGAGACTAACTGGCACCGAGGAATTCCCACAGACGAACCCTTCACTTCCCCCATTCTCAGAGGTAAGGTATCGCGTCTCAATCCCGCCGGTTTGTCCACTTACAATTCTTTAGCTTCTCAAATTCTCGAAAAGTTCGCCTGATTCCCAAAGCGCCCATATCAAGTCACCCCCTGCAGCTGTGGACCACTGGCAAGCTCCCTCTGCCCGCACTTCCCGACAAAGCTCTGCCGAGCGCCCCGTATTCAATGATCCTTTCAGAGGCGCCCTACCTCCACATTTGGCTTCGCACAGCAGTACCCACCACCCGCGACCAACCGAAAACTACACGATGCAGGCCGAAGGAAGACCTTCACTCCTGCAAGCGCGACCATCAGCCAATTACGAGTCCTGCAAGACCAGCTTGAGAGCCGACTACGAGCCTCGCATTCCTTCTGAATCCAGACATTCTCTTCCTTCCCCATTCAACCCTCGGGTCAGTCCTCCGGCGGCTGTGACTCAGGTCTACCATCAACCACCCGGTTATGCCGCAGCAATCCCCATCACGGAGGCCCACCGCTATACCGAAGCGGCATATGGGCCCATTGCGTACCATAACGAGTATCATACCCCTCGTGCTCATTTCGTCTCTGAGCGGGTTCCAGTGCGCCATGACAGCACCGTTTTCACGGGTTCTGGGCATCACTGGCCACCGCCGCCGCCACACTACGCCTATCCGCCGGGTTATGGCTATGTTATCGATCACAATGTACCAGAAAACTATCCTGGCGGTCGCAGGCGACGCGGAAATCTTCCAAAAGAGGCAACAGCGCTACTCAAGAAGTGGTTCCAAGATCATGCAGAATCTCCGTATCCCTCTGATGAAGAAAAGACCAACTTAGCCAGCTCTACTGGACTGAGCCAAGCTCAAATCTCCAATTGGTTCATCAATGCGAGGCGCCGGAATCCCGGAAAGGAGGCCAGAGAGATGACAAGGGCCATGAACAACAACAGATCCTCAGGACAGCAACAGGCTCAAGGGACGAACGGCAGCCAGGAGCAGGATCTCAGCGTTCAGCCCTCGGCATCATCATCACCGCAACAAACCCGGCCATCGCAACAGCACCGCGAACAGCACTATGTGCTGCCTCAGATCACGGCTCCCCAGCCATACCATTACGATCCTCGCGACCACAAGCAGGACAGAGACCACGAGATGGGCAACACCTGAGTTGGTCATTGACGGGTTTGGAATACTCGTTCTGTCTGTTTCTATTTTTGTGTCTTCCACTTTCGTTCCGCTTACCGGTGGTTTTTGGTGGATGGGCCTCAACCACTTTCGACATTTTTACCTTCTCTATCGGGCGCCAGCCCGCCTATTCATGACATCGACGGCCCCCCTCTTTCTTTTGAAGTACTTCACCGATACCCATCGACTCAAAATGGAAAATCCAGGGAAGAAAAAAAATGGCAGAAGCATCACATTTGGCCTGGATGAGATTGTAATTGGATAGCCGCGGGGACGGCCCGAATTTCTTTCATTACTTCGTTTCCTACAGAAGCTCGTGCATGCCCTTTCGAATCTTCATGTTGGGCAGCCCTTGGTCCAAATCACTCATGGGAAGGCGTTTTGCAGACACAGGAAAGATACGGTTTCACCTGTGTCGAAAATAGCAATGGGGATATCATTACAGAAGGGAAAACTTCGCTAGTGCAAGGGGACAAAAGGAGATGTTTGCAGTGCGCATTGGCAGCAGCATTCGTACCACTCATGCGCCCTGGGCTATTGAGATCTCCAGTAAACCACAATAATCGATTTCCTTATGTTGAAGTTCTGCTCGACAGTGAGTCAAGCACATGTACAGTTGCGCCGGGGGGTTCATACAGTGGTCAAAACAGGGCTGCATGGCTTCCCCGAGGCTAACGCAGTAGCAGCATTCGTGACACGCTAAGATGGAGGTGGCCGTCCGTGCCAGGTCCTGACAAGCCGCGGTGCGCGTCCTTATCTCGATGTATACACAACAACAGAGGAGCTACGACGACCAGCTCGCCGCGGATAGGTCGGCATGGAAATTCGCGCTGCCTCAGCAGAAAAGGGTTAAGGCGAGACAGGCACCTGTCAAGCACCTCCACAAAAAAAGCAAACGGCGACGCAGCACGACGAAAACCGCCGCATTGCTGCACGCATCTGCTTAACAGAAACAAAAAAGGGGGGGCCCGGCAAAAAGAAAAGCAGACAGAAGGAAATGGATGTTCCCTGCTCCGCCCCGGACCAGCGCCAGCGGTGTAGCGCTATGTCACACGCACGTCAGGCGTGGATGGTGCGGCGACGGCGACGACGGACGACGACGGCGTGTCCATCATGCACATGCGTGCGTTACATAGTGTGGCGGGAGGGCGTGCGTGCGTTGCGTTGCGTTGCGTTGCGGCGGTTCTTTTCGAACCACGCGCGAGCATGGGTTTGGGACGTTTGGTGCCAACGACTTGCCTCTTCGCCATTAGCTCCTCCCCCTCCCTCTCGCAAAAAAAAAAAAAAAAAAGAAAAATGCAAATCGGCCGTTCAGCCGTTCTCGCAGACTCTCGCAGCTCGCTCGCTATGCTAAGCCCTTATAGGGCTGATGGTCGGCTCGCTTGATGATCGACGCAAAATTGGCTTGGGAGCAGCAAGCAGCCCACCAGCCCACTGGCCCGCATTCGCTTTCGGCCGGGGCGGCGAGGGTGGCGTAGGCGCCGGACCCTTGCGGACGAGCGGGTCTATTGACGGACGGGCGTGGAGCGTGTGCACGCCCGCGGAAGGCAGAAGAAGCGGCGGCGGGATCATCGTCAGAAGAGGCCAGGCTTCTTCTGATTTCGCCGGGGAAAGCAGTGCGGGCGCTCGCCAGGCAGCAGCAGGGCTAGACCTGCTGTTTCGCCTTTTCGCACGCCAGGCCAAACTTCCACCACATGCGATACAATGCGGCGACAGCCGGGCAGGAATCCCCTGCTGCCTGCATGTCTCCCGGCTGCAGGGCAACCCACCACGCCGGCCCATCGCTGCCCGCCGGGCCTCAGTTGACAGCGGCAGAGATTAGGCCGATCCAACCAACTAACTCGCACCGCGCCCTCCTTTTCCCACCGCGCCCGGCGAATGGGAGAAAAGCTGCAGCGCCATGCCCTCCACTTAATCGCTCTCCATCGCGTGGTGGCCTGCCCCCTTCCGCGGGAATCTTTCCACTGCAGGCCGTTTTCTCGGAGGAAAAGCCCGGCGAACGACTGAGGGCCGAACGCCGACTTTCCCCATAATATAGACTCGCGAGGGACGGGAATCCCTCAGGACTGTTGCGGCGTGTGCCATGGCGGCTGTCAAAGCGGCGGCCGGGGAGGGTGTGGTAACATGGCTTGACCGCTTGTTTGGGCTAAGCGCTACTGCCATCGAAACGAAAGCCGCAGGGCAAGTCTTGCCTGTACAAGCGCCGGCAGCTAACAGCCCGTGGCGTTCGTTTTTGGGACGGACAACAGCCACTGCTTTTTATTTTATTTTTTTCCCCTCTTCTTTTTTGCCGCATCCGTCACGGACAATTCTTGCACGTCGCGAACACATTTCATGCGTGTAATGCGTCTCGAGACCAATTGCTCCTGCTGCTGCATGGGAGGGGTGGTTTTCTTCCTGGCCCCGGCGGCGAAGCGAGCTTCGCTGATATTAAGGCGAACGGATCGTCATGTGCTGATCGAATTGCTGCTGCCGTATCGTCACGTACAGGCCCTCTCTTCATAGCCTCGGGAAATCCGAGCCCGCGCCTGGGCGTCCGCACTATTGTAGAGTAGAGACGACGACTCCACACGCAAACCTCCTCTCTCGCACCACTCGGTTTTTATTTCTATCGTTTTTAAGCTTTCTAGTGTGGTAAAAAAACAGGGATGAAGAAATGAGGCACCGAGGAGATGCGTTGCGCGAGGCTTTTCTGCTACCGCCGCTACCGTACCCGGCGGCCCCCTCCACGTCGGCCGAGCCCCTGCCGACGGACGGAGGCGGCCCCTGGGTCGTCACGGCCGAGCTGCAACTCCACGCTCTGGCTCAGCGCGCTACCTGGCGGCGTTCGAACAACGGGGACTGCGTCTTCGGGAAAGCGCGACAGTGAGCCATGCACGCGTCACAGCATCTAGATTAGGAAAGAGTGGTAGGAACGGGCACGCAACATATACATGGTGCCGACGATTTCTTGGGAACATGCAACAGGACAGGGGGGCTTGTGAACGCAGGGGAATACATCATATCGCGGCGGGAGCAATGCCTGTGGGAGAGGCTGCTGTCTACACGCCACGCCGCCGACGTCGCTCGTGCCGGGTGCGAGGTCGCGCGCTTCTTCGACGGCTTTCTTCGCCCCGCACGCACTTCACGTCTTGACTAACCCACCACACACCGCGCACGCAAGAGCCGCCTCACTCTTTACATACGGGGCGAGACGAGACCCCGACGCACCACGGTGTCTCCTGCAGGCACCTTCCTCGCCCAATTCACGTGGGGGAGGGAAGTACGAGCGAGAGCCCTCCGCAACCGGCGCGCAACAGCCGCAGTAGAGCTGCGCCAGCAACAACAGCCTTGAGCTCTCCCCACCATCCGACGCCTCGTTCTCAGGCACTGACGCCTTTCTCCCGGGCCAAGCCACGGAAAAGAGAGAGGGTGCCCCATCAGCAGTCCCTCGCCTCAACACCCGCCGTCGTCACTTCACCCAAACCTCCGTCCATCGACGCGAAAGCAGGCAACGTCACCATCTGCGTAACTGCCAGCTTCGCCGCCTCCGTCCATTCACGCCCGCCACCACGGCCCCGTCGACCTCGGTCCCCGCGCTCGGCCTTCTCGGACGCCCGTCGGCCGCGAAGGGCGATGGACACCGCGGGCCTTGGTTATCGATGAGGAAGAGGGAGGGAGGACATGGACGCCTTGCGGACGGACGGGGATGCAATGCAGGACGTGTCTGGGGAGCGGGTGGTGGGGCCGTGGGAGGTTGTCTCGATCGGTGAGCGGTCTGCTCTTTTCTCCTTCTCTCTCTCTCTCGCCACGATTTTCCAATGGACGCTGAGCTTGGTCAGATGGTGGTTGAAGTTGGGCAGGTAGTTGTCGGAGGAGAGACCCGTATGCGGTTTGGATTATTGGGAGGCCGCAGCGACGGAAAAAACACTTTGACTGGGCCGAGACATATTAGGTACACGTGAACGCCTTACGAGGACAGCAACAACAACCCGGCCGGTGATCCCGGACGATCTTTTTTACATTTTCCCGGGAAGAACCATGGTTTTCTGGCGACAGCTCGCCAGATCGACCGCAGTCTGGGCCTTTCCGTGGCAGTCGAGGGCTGGCTGGACCCCTCAGGCAAGCTGGCGGCGGGGGCACGGGCTTGTTCATGGATTTGTCGCCGACGCGCGAGAGAGTGCGATTGGCGGTAACTTTTGCTACCACGACGTCCGATAAGGGAAGACAATATTGCAGGCAAAGTGCAATGATTGACAACGGCCGTAAAGAGAACTGTTCCACTATGGGGCCTGCGTTTCAACAATGGAGGGGCTGGGTGAGGGGAATAACAACTCAAATCACTTCATTAATGTTCCTGGGCGGCGATTATTTCCCCAGAAAATCCTTCCGCTCGGCGGCCGGCGGCGGCTGCGGCCTCAATCGTTTCGCAAATACGCCGAGACCAGCACAGCTACGGCCGTACCTGGACCGGGCGTAGGGAGAGAGGGAAGGTTGACCCATCCCCATCATCATCAGCATCATTGTCGATCATGCATGAGACATAAAGATGCTGCCTTGCGTTGACCGGTGGAACTAACGCAATAGCCTCGGTGCTACGGCGATTCTTTTTTCTCTCTCGAAAGGGCTCCTGGCTCGGGGGGCGCGACTGGACTACCAATTTATCACTGCAATGCAGATCTTATTTGGCATTGTTTTGGTAGTGTCGCTCCCTGCACGATGTGCCGCGTTGCCCTGCGGAGCCTCAGAGTTGGAGGGAACCGGATGTGGCGCTCCTGTTGGATCAGAGTGATTGCTTTCATCCCTTGCGAGGCGTGACGTTGTCAGGCTCGATTGCTGCATACCATTGGCAGACTGACCTCTGTGACCGGGATGTCATGGGTCTTGAAATAGATACACTGGTTCGAAAAAGGGAGAGACTAGAGACGCTACTCCTGTTTACCAGTCTTTAACCCGTTTTGTCGCAAGGTAATCAACAAAAGCAACAGAGCGCGTGACGAGGAAAGCGAAATTCGCGCTGCAGCCAAGAGACTGCCGCTGCGAATCGTCGAAACCCGGCGCGGATGGCTAAGCCGTATGAAGGCAGAGGAACGACCTTGTTGAGAGCGTGGGCACGAAGTCTCCGACCCTTTGCTGCAGATGTTGCCACCACTGATAGGGAAGGGGTCGAGGGCAGCAAGACGATGCAGCATTGCAACCTCGCCTGTAAGCATCTACTACCTTGTGGTAGTATCGAGCAACAAGCGTCGGGATTTGCCTTTCGTTCGACGCTAACTGAGGGGTGCGCCGGACCGCTGTTGTGATATCCGGTCCCTTACACTTCACAGAAGACCCCACGGAATCAGGCAGAGAGAATGTCTGCTTGAGCTTCTGAAATGACCGCGTGGCCAAAGGCTATCCTCGCATTGACTAAACCTAAGAATTACTGATGCGCATTGTACGACCATGAAGAATGGAAACTACGAGCCGCATGCTTCGCGCTTATGTCCCAAGAGTGAGCAACTTCCGACAAAACCAGAACCTTTTCCCACCAATATCATCCAAACCCGTCCGGTTTGCGTACTCCTTTATGCCGTAATGGCGATGAAATGCACTTCTGCCTTGTATACCTTTCGACCCGTTGAGTTACTCAGTCAAACCGCAAGAAAAAAAAAAAAAAAGAAAAAACCTCCCCACAAACAACAACAATAACAACAACTGACACCCGATCTTCCTGTTCATGGACGACCGGGCCGTCGGGTGCCAAGTTCAGACGCTCGAACAGCGAGATCATCTCGCAGATGTCGAGGGTGTCGACGGCGCCAACTGGTGCGCAGAAAGTTGAGAACCACGCCGTGAGTGCGAAGCGAGCAAGTAGGTAGAGCCGAGGACGTTGCCGCCCACCATGCAGGCGGGCGTGACTGTCGCAGTGCCTCTTCGAGAAGACCATGAGCGAAAAGAGAAAGAGAAAGAGAGAGAGAGAGAAGACACAGGCAAGGCAGCGGTCGAAAGCCACACCCACCTACACCTACTCCCCCTCCCCCTCCTTCTCCCCCCTCCTCCAAACAAGCTCCTCCCCCAACACCCGCCTCTCCAGCCTCCCCATCACCGCCGCCGGGCCCGGTCCGACCACGCGCCCCAGCTCGCCGCGCGCCAGCCACCCCTGCCACTCCCAACACGCCGCGATCAGCTGCTTGCGCGCCGCGCGCGCCCGCGGACTCGACACCCCTCCCCTCTCCGCCTCCTCCACGTCCTCGAACGCGACATATACTTGCCGGCGGTGGTGTTCGCGCTGCTCGCGTTCTTCTTCCTGCTCGTTGTCGTTGTCGTCGGTGTCGGTGTCGGTGATGCTGCTGCTGTCGTCGTCGTCGTCGTCGTCGTTGTGGTTCTCGTGGTGGTGGCGGCGGTAGTCGCGCCGCTGCTGCCGGATATACCGCGTGCGCGTGTCGTTGCGCGATTTGATGTAGGAGAACCATTGTAGGTTGCTTTGGATGATGGCGGGGAGGTTGGGCTTGGGTGTGGTGGGCGGTTTGGTTCCGTTGTCGGGGTGGTGGTGGTTGTGGTGGCCGTTGCGGCTTCTGCTTCTGCTTCTGCTTCTGCGGCTGCTATTGCTGCTGCTGAAGGCGTCGATGATGCGGGTGCGGAGGTTGGAGCAGGTGCGGCCGCAGCGGAGGTGGTCGGCGCGCAGGCAGGTGGCGAGGGCGGCGGGGGTGGGGAAGGTGGTGCTCGTGGTGCCGGTGCTGGTGCTAGATGATGTCGAGGCGTCGGTGGTACTGTTGTTGTTGGTGCGGTGGGGGGTGATGGTGCTGTCGAGGTTGGTGGCAGCTGATGATGGCTCGACGTGGGCAGGGACGGCGACGGGAGGTTGTTGGCCTTGGACGATGGGGGTTGTCGTCGCATCGATCGTCTGGGTGAGAGGATGCTGTTGGCGAAGAAGGCGCTGCTCTTGCACCAGGCGCTGGAGGTTCTTGGAGTACGTGCCCGGGTGATGGCAGGACTGTAGAGCTACGCGCGAGTCCGCTATGGCACCGCCGACGGCGTGGGTCACGTAGCTGCTTGCGAGGTAGATGTCGTAGAGGATGCGCCGGCGCAGGTTGTGCTCGAGTTCGTCCAGCTCACGTGCCGACGGGAGGCAGAGGCGGTCGATGAGCTGCGGGATGGGGGGCGGCGTGCTTCTTTTCTGCAACGTTGGTCAAATTCTTGGACGTGGATGTGCTGGAGAGGAGAGAGCGCACCAGGCTAAGAGGGTCCAGTATCGCGAGCGCGTGGTAGTAAAGTTCCTTGGCGTCGCGGACGACCAAGTCCATCTGCGAGAGGGCTTCTTTGACGCGCCGCGCTACATCCGCATAGTCGCAAATCCGCCGTGTGAGCTGGAGCGCCTCATACTGCCGCGCCGCCGTGGTCGATGCACTCGCGCATGGTGGTGGGGCTCTGGGAGATTCAGGCTCGCCCTCTGCGTCCGCGTCCGTGGCCGTGTCCATGTCTGCGTCTGCGTCTGCATCGGCGTCGGCATCTGTCATGTGGATTTCATTTGTGACGGGCCCAGGAGGGGCGTAAAGCCTCGCCGGCCGTCCCGTGGTTGGGCCGGAGAGGTCCATGATGGTGGATAGCAATGTGGTGATGGGCGCATTCGTAGATGCTGGGTGGGCGGGTGTTTGGTGTAGGACTTGGTGATGGATGAGGCGTGCCTTGAGGCATCCAGGCAAATCGCGGGCGCGGGCGAGGCAGCGACATGCGGAAGGCGCAGCGAGCTCTCAACTCGTTGCGTGGCCTACCTGACGACCTTGAGTTCACTGCCCAACCACAATGCACATCATGCGGATGTTCAAGCCGCAACTCTGCGTCTATGCTCGTTGCCGAGCCGCTGGTACTCTAGTCAGGCTCGTGGTAGCTTTTTGGTTGCATTGATCGCAGGGTCCAGCGGTGACGGCGGGCCGCACTCCACAGAACACCACTTCCACCTCACCTTCGCCATGGTCATTTCACTTCCGTGGGCAACTTGTGCCAACAACCAACATTATCAGTTGATGATCCGTGGGAAGCCGGCAGAGTGAAATGTTTGGCACAAGGTCCTGGTCACCGCCACAGACCGAGCCCCAGAAGTGAGCCTCTAGACCCTCGAAAACAACCCGTTCCATGTTTTTAAGCACAATATAGTCCCACTGGGTCAGCTGTGTCCTACCAACTCATCTGTACAGTTAGTGCTGTTGCAGAATCAAGTTCGCCACTGAGCTACGGTACTGTACTCGCAAATCACTTCACTGCTACTCGACGTGATGAACATTACATCAGCCAACACACCGCACAGAAGATCAGCAGACTGCAGGCCTTCCATTCTCCATCATGAACAGCCGCAATGCCTTGGTTCAAATGATTACCGGATGCGGAGTAGGGCGAGCGTCCATGTAGGGAAAGTGGATCGGCGCGTTCGATTCCGATTGGCGGAACTTTATCTTATCGCGCATCAGGCGCATGCCGTCTGCTTCCCTCCGAAAACCCCGACAAATTTACCATCTTTCGTCTGCCCTGAGAGAAGTCTCTTGTCTCTTAATGTTTTCTTCTCTCTTGTAATAGTGGGCGAGCCGAGTTATGCCCGGGTGGCTTTTCAGCTACAGGGGAGATGCCAAGAACGTAGCCCGAGGCACAAAGAGACGTTGTCTGAGACTTTTCATGAATGCGCTTAGTAGAGCGATGCGTGATTCGGTATAATCCTCTTCTTTCTGCTTTCTTGTTGTTGTTTCAGCCAAGACAAAATTTGCGTAAACAATTGAATCTCTTGTGTGTAGAATCACTGCTGTCGGCTGCCTTTGATATTCAGAGACAAGTTTTACTCAGTATCTTCTTCCAGTGGATTCATAACCGCATCTTCTGTGACACGGTGCTTGTGCCGTTCAAGGGTGACGTAGGAAGTAGCACGTAACATTATCGTTACTTCCAAATCCAAGGCTTTACTGACTTTGCTTAACACACTATCGTGTGTATGTGATCCGAAGAACAGGCACGATCGGTAAAAGAAAAAAATGGAAAAAAAAACATTTTAAATATTTCACTCTGTTGCCAAGATCAAGCTGCGGAAGCGTGTCATATTTGAACAATATAAGGCCATTGCGTCTGGACATAACTGAGCAGATCAAACACGCGTACATGGTAGAGAAACAATGTACTTACGCTTTGATCCCAGAGCGAGTACCCTCCGTCGGTTTTACTGATGGTGGCTCAGTTCCTAGTGAACGGGGGTGGGTTTGTCGTGGGTCAGTGACCTACGCTTGACTTCAGCAAAACGGCTTGGCCTCACGGGCGGGGAGTACAATTAACAATGCATGGAGACAGCTGGCGCCTAGCCCATCGCATATGTTATACGAAACCTGCGAGCTCACCGCATCCACGCAGCGCGGTGGTGAGGGAAGGAGCGGACCAATGAGGGCGCTGCTTCTGCCTCTACAATCACCTCCGCCTCCGCCTTCACCCTGCAAACAATAGACACAATAGGAGGACCTGAAACACGGGGGCGGCAAACAATGGCTGGCGACCGGGCCTTGCAAAATCTTTTCCATCCTTAGCAGGCTCCCAACTCCTTCCTCTCCTCGGACCACCCTCGAATTTCTTGCGACGCTGTCAGACCTTGCCTTCGGCTTCATCCAGAGCAGCAGCAACCGCATCGCAACCAGGTCCCCACCCGTATTATTTCATCGCGATCGCGCGTACACCCTATACACACCCAGCCCCATCCCGGCGGCCCCAATTGGCAACCATGGACGCCGACGCCAACCCCACCGCCCCCACCGACAACCCGCCCTCTCCGCCGACCGCCCTCGAGCGCATGCTGGACATGCAGCTCACGACCGACTACAACAACACTCCAGCCACCCCGCCCTTCCACCACTCGCGCTCCTTCCGCACGACCATCAGCCCGGGCAGCGCCGTCGCCGCCGACGAGCAGCAGCAGCAGCAGCAGACCAACGACGACACCACCACCACCATCATGCCCTACAACCCCTTCCTCGCGCCCCACCCATCCACCGCCGCCGTCGCCGCCGTCCCCACGCCCAACAACAACCCCTTCCTCGCGCAGAACCCATTCGCCGCCAACGCCGACGACGACGACCACCTCATCGACCCGGTCCTCGACCACCTCCTCACCAGCCTCGCCAACGCGGCGACGACGGCGCTCCCGCTCCTCGCCACCGCGACGGGGCCCGTCCGCGCGCGCCTGCACGCGGCGCTGCAGCCGCTGCTCGACGCGCGCGCCGCGGCGCTGGAGGCGGAGCTGGACCGCATGCGCGCGACGTGGGTCGACCAGGACGCGCGCATCGGCGAGCAGGACGAGTGCATCCGCGAGCGGGACGCGCAGCTCCGCAGCGCAGAGAAGACGGTGCGCCGCAAGGAAGTGATGATCGAGAACCTGCGCAGCTCCGTCCGGCGCGCGCGCGACGACGAGGAGGAGCGGTACGTCGAGAATGTGCGGATACTGCGCGAGGCGGCGGCGAGGGAGGAGGAGGCGGATGCGTACGTTGGGGAGCAGGACGAGCGGATTGCGGAGCAGGAAGAGCGCCTTGCGGCGCAGGAAGAACGCATTGCGGAGCAGGAAGAGCGCCTTGCGGAGCAGGAGAGGAGCATGCACGAGGACACGCTGCACATTATCGACCAGAGAAATATCATTTATGAGCACGTTGACCGCATCGAGGAGCTGGAGGGGCTCACTCGGGAGTATGAAGAGCGCATCGCGGAGCTCGAGGTGGATGCGAAGCTGTCGGGATTGTCTGAAGCCGTGAAACCGGAGGATCCGTTGCAGGATATGGGCCAGGAAGAGGATCCTCAGCAGCCCGTTGTCGATGAGGACGAAGAGATGGGCGGCGATGAAGAGGAGCAGCAGCAGGAGGAGGAGGAGCCGCAGCAAGAGGAGGAGGAGCAGGGGCAAGAGCAGGAGCAAGAGGAGCCCCAGCACAACGTGTCCACCTCTCCCTCTGCATCCACGCTCATCCAGCATCCGCAACCGCAGCAGCCGGAAGAGGAAAAGCAAAAGAAACGGCGCGTGCTGCGCAGCACCCAGCGCAAGATGCAAACCAGGCGCAGCGAAGTCCCGCGCCTGCGCTCCGTCTTCAGGACCATCCAGCACCAGCTCGACAACTCGCCCGACCTCGCCTTCGCCGCCGCAGCCGCAGCCGGCGGCCGTCCGTTCCTCCTCGACGCCCACCAGCTCGTCGACAGGGAGCAAGTCGACGCCCAGCTCGCCCAAGTCACCACCAACGACGCCGACGCCGACAACAACGACAAAAACAGCGCCGCCACCGCCGCGCGAGCTGCGGCCGACGCACACGCCATCGCCAACGGCGCGCTCGCGCTCGCCTGCGACTTCCTGCTGGCGCGGATGGTGCTGCACGCGGCGGGGGGCGACGTGTCGATCGACCCTCTGGAGTGCGGGGTGGCGGCGGCGCGGGCGCTGGACCTGCAGCTGTCGCAGGTGCTGGTGGACCGCGAGCGGGCGGACCGCAGCGCGCGGTGGGCCGACGCGCGGCTGTTCCCGGGATACTGCCTGCACGGCGCCGTGGTCGGGCGGCGCCCGCCCCGGTTCGACAACGGCGTCGGCCGCGCGTGCCGCGAGTGCATGAGCAGCGGCCACGCCTGCGTCGTGCGCCGTTACGGCTTGCTCGTCGTGCTGCCCCGGCGTGACCCCGACGAGGGCGATTGGAGGGATGCCGATATGTGGGTCGGCGATATCTCGAGGCACAAGAGGAGAAAGACGCAGCTCTGAGTGGTGGTGGTGGGTTGAGGCCGGTGCTCGGTAGCTGAACGGGGGATTTGGAAGGAGCTGGATAGGCAGCCTCGAAGAGCGCGCCCAGATTCTTGGGCTTCGGCAGTGAACTGTCGTTGTGCGTTGAGGTGTCTACATTTTTGACACACTATTTTTTGTTACCTTGGAAGGCTTATCCTTTCACGATTGCATGGAGGCTTGGTACGCTTCTCCGCTCTGGCATACAAGGGAGTACGTCCTTGGAAGTGTCAGGCAGTGTACAGTCGGCCGTCTTATTACTATTACCAAAGACTCTTCAGAAGCTGGAGGAAGCCGAAGGAACCGTCGAACAGCCATTGAAATAGCACTGAAGAGCCAGAATCACATAATTCGTGTGTATGACTGTGAACAGAAGCTAGTGGAAGGCTTACGTATCGATCCCAGACCGATCATCTCGCTGCTAGACGAAAGAATGGCTGTTTGGAGCCAGAACACCGCTCCATAAACCTTGGTGAGACCAGTGAGTGTTGTGATTCAGAAGTCCGCTCTCTTGCCCACGCCTAAAATGGAAGTGTCGCAAACCTGCTCATACAACTCGATGGTATCCTCGGTGATGTCATCGAGATCATCTAGCTCGTGTTCAGGCAGGATCCTAATTTCGAAGGGAGTCGGTTGAGACACCTGACACAGGAACCATGGCCACGCCAAAAGCATGTCTCCTAGACAGCACTTGTACGTCAGGCGGTCCAACGCCTCTTCTCGAATATACTTGTTGATGCCAAGGCAAACGAGAACAACAACCGTCCTCCAGTAGCTGCCGTCCTCATTGCGTCCACACTCGAACCCTCGCCGTCCCAAGACCTCATGTGTGAAAGTCTTGCGCACCATGCTTCTGCTCCTTTCGCCGTCCCTTTCCAGCCTTTTGAAGATTTCTACTGCCGCGTTGGAGGATCCATTGGGCTGTGTGGGCTTGGGATAGGGGCAATGCTTGCGCATATTCAAGTAACAACCCTGCCATGGCGCCACCGCGCCTCGCTCAAGAGAGCTACGGATAGTGGGATGAAGTTTGGCGAAGAAGTAGCGACATGTAAAGCCCAGACAAGCGAGGTCGGCAGTTCCTGAGATATCCACTTCTTCCATCTTGCGGGCTGGATTGAACATGTTTGTGAAACTTCCGTTGGTGCCATCATTCTCATATGGTGTTTGCCAGGGCTGAACGATGTAAGAAGTGATGTGATTGATGAGTTCGAGCGGAAGACGCAACAGCTTGCTCCGAGAGAAACTACAGCCACAAGGCATCAGCGGTGAAAAAAGGCTGGCAAATAGACAGTGATAAGAGCTTTTTGGGATCGTTCTTACTGCTTTTCTCGAAACTCATTCAATACTTCGTCCGAGATTGATTTCGGATCAGGAAGCTTACGCACGGTGAGGAGGTCAACGAGATCCTCGGCCACCTCATGCTTCTGTTCAACAGAGTCTGGGACTTGGAATGCTGTTTGGTGGTGACTATCGATGATGTACAACATGGCTGAGTCTGCGCTGAGCTTATTGGTCAGCTCACAACTCTTCCTGTGTCAATAAGCTTCCTGCACAGGCATTCGACGCTAGCACGTGCAGGCTGAGGAGAAGGACAAACCGGCAGATATCGGCGTTGAAGGGAATCAGGCAATCAAGCCCGCGGTGGCGGATGAGGTGACGTGGCCTGCAGGCTTGGGCGGCGGATGAAGTAAAAGGGCGCAAGCTCAGCGAAAGGAAGCGGCGAGGAGCGTCGTTGTGGAAGATCTGACGCTAACCCCAATTGAGTGGTCAAAGCTGGCAGCATCGCCGCTGCCGCTTTGATGCAGTCAAATAATGGAAGCATGAGAGCGCCTTCACATCTCGCTCCCGCAGAAGGCCCGCGGTAGGGAGGTGACATCACCTTGCACCCTCACTGTATAGTGACCGGTCTCACTTCATCGCTAGTGAGACCTATGTCGGGAGATTAATTAAGCACCCACCAATGTGTGAAGCAATTCAAGGCTTCATTACTGTCTCAACTTTCAATGCCTGGGGGCGTAAAGAAAGAAGAAAAGCTCCGCTTCATAACCTCTTACGTATGTCGTCCGCCAGCATCTTGCAGGCGAGCACATCTATCTTCAGAGAAAGGTTGAAACCAAACCTACCGTTATACCTACGCCGCATCTGAACGGAATCGAAGTCGCGGACGGTCTGCTCGGGGATTGCAATTTTCCACCAGACGTCTGCGCCGCAGACCATCGATTCTCCACTTCCACGCCGCAACCCCACCAGCTCTCGTATCCCGATTCCTTCGTTCCCACCTGCACCGTTCCAAAAGCTCGCGTACCTTGCCATTCGCTGTATCGACACCGCATCCTTCGTTCAAAACCGAGATCCAGACCACAACTGTGCCTCTCGAAGCTCTCAATGCGGAGGAGCACACATACTCCGTTCCCCAGTGCGGAAGTAACAATGGCATCTGAGTGGTAGGTTCTCACACTACGGTTCATCAATGTCTTCCCGTCTGCAGGCGCGGGTGCGGCGTATGTACATACGTACCCATGTCTCGTAACGGTCTGAAGCCGGCGTCGGGCTATAACGTTGCGTCGAAGTAGAACAGGCGTACAGCTTTCAGAGCAACAAAAATAAACATCAAAGAACCGAAAATGCTCCCCCCCCATTCGAAATTCAGGCACCAAAGCACCAAGTCCCTCTCCCGCTCCGTTCTCAAAACCATCCAGCACACAAAACCCATCCCCCTCCTTCATCCACCATGCACCACACCCTCAACCTCCTCCCCCTCCTTCTGCTCAGCAGCATCCCCCTCTCCGCCTCCACCTCCGCCCAATCCACCACCAGCCCGACCCCGACTCCCACCCCCTCCCTCACCGCCGACGTCCTGACCGAACACACCGAATCGTCCGTCGGCGAGATCCCGCTTCCCACCGTCCTCGAAGACGAACAAACGCCGCATGCCGAGTCGTCCGTGGTGGGTTGGGCGAGATCCCGGTCCCCCACGTTGATTGGGAAGCGGAGCGCGGCAGAGAACTTTAGGGTGTAAGGGGTTGTTAATGGAAGTGTAGCAGCGGTGGTTGGTGTTGTTGTTGTTGTTGTTGTTGTTCTATTTACCGCTTCTTCATTCTATTCCTCCCGTTGGATTATTCTTTTTTTTTTTTTTTTTTAGCTCATCGATTTTGTCAATTCCCTTCTCGTACGGATCGAAATGTATTCGTCCCTTTTCTCCGAAGGGCAGGCCAGCTGGGCTCGTGGAGGTGTGTGGTGGTGGTAGTGGTGGTGGTGGTGGTGGTGGTGGTGGTGGTGGTGGTGGTGGTGGTGGTGGTGGTGGTGGTTGTCGTCGTCGTCCTCCAGCAACTGTTCTCGTACCGATGTAAAGAAAGAAGCCGAACCAAACAACACCCACCATCCCAATGCCTTTCCCCCCCACCCCCCTTAACTTTCCCAACCGCCTCCATCCCCCTCCCCCATCCCTGAGCCTGCCTGCCATCATCCATCCCACATCCCCATCCAGCTCCCCGCACGCACGGCCCGCTCGCGCCACAGCGACCGATCCTGTTGCCAGTTGCGGCAAGCGTGCGTGCGTGCGTGGCAGGGCGGCGGCGGCGGCGGCCCGAACGAAAGGGCCGAAAGCAGGAGGCCCATCCATCGTCGCAACGACAGTGTCAGTTCAGTCGTGCAGGGAGCGAAGAGGTAGTCTTGACACATCCTTGTTGGCGGCGGCGGCGGTGGCGGCGGCGACGATCACATTGTTGATCAAGCTTTGATTGTTGGTAGTTCGTAGGTCATATGGCTATCTATGTAATATGTACATGCATACAGAAAAGATGTTTGCGTCCAAGCCCCGATGTGTATGTACTGCGCGCGTAAGTGTCATGCGTGGGGAAGAAAAAAAAAAGTGAGCGTCCCGTTGTATCTATCCTTCTACCCGTCCCGGCTCCCAAACGGTTGTTGTCTATATCTTATCTCCAAGCTCTTTGTTCCGATAAATGGTGCCAAAAAAAAAAAAAAAAAGCGTAGAGAGCAGGCTTACTGGCCCGGCATGCCGGCCTTCAGGTTGTCGTACTTGGAGTCCGGGTACGCGAGGTTGTTCTCGGTGGTATCCGCCAGACTGCCGTTGGCGGACATGCTCTTGTAGACCTGCGTAATGAGAAGCGCGTCTCGTCAGCAAGAGCTTTTACTTCAACGTCAAACGAAGGAAAGGGCGACGGATGAAGCCTTACATTGCCAATGATGCTTCCGTCCGTGGTGTTGCGATCGCCAGACGCCTCCCACCACATGGCGCCGCCCATGGACTTGCCCTGGAGGTACGTCACCTTCTTCAGCGCCATGTCGACCGTGTCGTACGACACCATCTCGCGAGAAGAGTTGTCGTAGCTGTACGTGGCCCCGGCTTCGCTGTCGTAGTGCTCCGTTGCACCCGCCCGCGGGAGGACCTATCCGCAACGGAAAGCCAAAGTCAGCTTCTCAACTACAAAACCTTGACCGAGCGCAAGCCGGAAGGAGAGTCACCCACCTTGTAGTCCCAAATCCCATTTTCCCAGCTTCCCGACCCCACGCCGTTGAAGCTCGTCCCGGGCCCGTCCGTGCTCTCAAACGCCCGACCGTACAGCGGCATGCCAAGCACCAGCTTCGCGCTCGGGATGCCATTGCCCGTGTAGTAGTTGACGGCCTGCTCGGTGTTGAACGGCGTCGCGCTCGGGTTCGACGTCTTGTTGTACAAGTTCGCCTGATGGCCGGCCGTGGTGTCCCAGCTGCCGGCGTAGTCGTACGCCATGAGGTTCACGAGGTCGAGCGAGGGCTCCATCTCGGCCAGGCGCAGCTTCTGGTAGTTGGTCGGGCCGGCGGGCGCGGCCATGGACAGCAGGAACTGCGGGCGCGTGTAGCCCTCGGTGGCCAGGCTGTCGGCGTACGTGTCGAGCGCCGTGCGCGTCTCCTGCAGCAGCGAGACGAAGTTCTGCGCCTCCGTGTCGTTGGCGGGGTACTCCCAGTCGATGTCGAGGCCGTCGAGGCCGAGGTCTTTGACCAGCTGCACGGCCGAGGTGGCGAAGGTGGCGCGGTTGGCGGCCGTCGCGGCGGCGCCGGGGAAGTTGGACGAGTAGGTCCAGCCGCCGATGGAGAGGAGCACCTTGAGCTTGCGGTTCGCCTTCTTCAGGAGGTAGAGCTGCTTGATGCAGCCGTACACGTTGGTGCCGACGTCGTTCCACGAATCGCCTTCGTAGTGCTTGTCCGTGTCCGCCCAGCTGTCTGTCAAGTACACCTCGCCGGTCTCCGGACGGACGTTGGCGAAGGAGTAGAGGACATGGGTCAACTGGTTCGCGGGCAGGTTCTGAGGGTTGTAGTTGCGGCCGTAGATGGCCTGAGAAGATGTTAGCTGGGTATGCCACGGATTCGAGGAGTACAAACCCAGTTGACGAAGTAGGCAACAGTTCTGTATCCGTTTCCGCCGCCCATTGTTGCTGTAGTGTTGCTGTCGAGTGCTGTAGGGACAGGAGAGGCATCGGCGGGAGCCAGATATATAGACAAGGCAAGGATTGTGGCAGCCGCGGCCGCTGAGATGGAAGTTGACCAACGCATTGTTACGAGTGTTACGCAGGATTGCCTGAGCTCAGCGCAGCTTCAACATGATCAAAGCGGCCGGCGGCCTGAAGTTGTTATACGGCATCTCGCCGCGAGAAGGACCATGCTGGCTTCGGCCTGGACAAGGCATCGCGTCGTGTGGACAGAGCAAGCGGGTCAGTTGTTGCTTCCCATCTGGTTACGACGCCACTTAATCCCGCTTGTGGAAGTAACGTGCCTTCCCTTTCGTTCTGCTGAGCACGAAACCTGGCGGCCTGGCGACGCGTCGACAAGGCGTCTTGAGACTCCAGTCATTTGAGCGGCGCGGCCTGATGGAGAGAGGCAACTGTGGTGGTGGACGTGTAGGCGGGCCGTGGTCGCGACGACGGTTAAAGGTCAGATGGGTTGTGGCACCCTTGAGGCGCAGGGCGTTGGAGCTGCCCTTCTGGGCGACGAGTCTGGCGGTCATGCTCTTCGACGTTACATTCCTTGCTCTTTTAGCTAGGGGAGCGTCGAGGCCTACAGCTCCAATCACAGCCAACGTCGCACCCACACGCTCTCGCTGGAACACCACCCTCACCACCGTGTGTCGACCAAACCGCCGACATCACCAGACACCGCCCAGCGCAGTGCTCGGAGCTCCGTCTTCGTCGGGCCATCTCCCCACGCTCGCCGGTGCAAACACCAGTCGCATGCTGGACTAACATGCTCGCGTGGCCCGCACGAATCCTTGCATGGCCGTCGCGATAAGACCGGGACGGCCCACACTGACGCTGATGAGGTCTGCGTTGTCTCTGCCGCGCACGAGCCGAGTCGCGTGCGTGGCCGAGTTACCTCGTGGAATCCGCGACGGCTTCGAATGACGGAGGAATGTCCGTGTCGAGTTTTTAGAAGGGAAGCCTCGAGGGTGCGCGAGAGGGTTGCATTGCCGAGTGCGTCATATCGATAAGCAACCCCTGCTGAAGATATGCTACAAGACTTTCCCGTCACACCTGAAGATGCTGTCACATTCTTTTAGCTATCTGCGGTTAGAAAAAGATCTCCATCTCGGGCAGGACGTGATCAAGGAGCCTCTTCATCCCGTGCGGATCGGCTGCGAAATGACCGCAGGCTCCATCACGATCAAGACATGCAGATGATTCACAAAAATACCAGCAGATGGGTTCGACCGGTCTAAATTGTATAGCAAGGTGAAGTGAGACGGAGATGGCGGGACTTTTGGCGGGGCGGCGCTTGAGGTGGGGAATGCAAGATTGATCAAGCCCGTAGCTTGCGGAAATTCAGTCTCTTGCAGAGGCTTGAAAGTACATCAGTGCCTTTGAGCAGGCCGCAGACACAGTTAGCATTCTCTACATAATTACTGCGCGAAGGACTGTAACAGTGGAAATGTCGATCTGAACATGGACGCCCTATATTTGTGGGTATGGATATCTGGGCAAGAGCTATGATTACTCCGACATTGTTGCAATGTTAAGCGAGTCGATCTTTGAATGGAGAGGAATCAAAAGCGATCGCATAAGATTGCGCAATAAGATCTTGGTCTCGTTGGAGCCTCTATTGGGAGAGTCCTCTCCTCCGTCGGGAAACCTTCCCTCTGCCTCCACCTTCTCGAAATCTTTCCCGTTATCATCGCCCAGCAAGCATTATTATCCGCCTCCGCATCAGCGGCCGTCCCCATTAGTCCGCCCGCAGCCTCACGGCAACCAATCCCACTCCTTCCGCCAGCCAAGAATGGAGCCCGCTCAATTGCAGCACGAATCTCGCATCTCGGGACCCCTAGCACGTTTGAGGCCACGGTCAGCGCACCCCATCAATTGGATCGGCAAGCTCCAAACAAAAGTTCGAGGGAGGGAAACTTACTCAGCACCGCTGTAGTACGTGTCCCACTGGAACATGGCGGCGCCGAGGAACGCGCCAATGAAGATGCAGATGATGATGTAACCTGCACGAGGAAGCAAACAAAGAACAAAAGCGTGTCAGCCCCAGTCGTGCGTCGCGACAAACGAGAACAAACAATAGGTAAACCGTTCATCCGACGTACGTCGCCTTGATGCTGCAGAACGTACTTACGAACACTGCAGCGCGCGCGCGCGCATCCCGACCCTCGCGCACGCACGCACGCGCCGCGTGTAACCACACACCACGACAGGAACGCGTGGCTCTCGATGCAAGGGGAGGGGAAGTGGGAAAAGAGCATGATGCAGGTTCGGAGTAGTCCGGAGGAAAGAGAAAGAGAGAGAAAAAAAAAAAAAAGCAGCAACAACCACTCACCGTTGTAGTACATGGCCAGCAGCATGACAAAGTACCCGACGGCGAACTGCACCATGAACAGCGCGCTCCGCACCAGCTGCTGCCACCACTTCAGCGGGGCCGCCATCGGCATTCCGCGTCCACCCCTGCGTCCCGTCACCGCGGCAGCGAGAGTACCCTTCCCGCTGCCGCCGGTGCCGCTGGAGGAGGCGCTGCTGCCGCCGGATTCCTCGCGAGCGGCGGCGTCGGCGTGGGAGGGAGCAGACGTAGCGGTGCTGCTGCTGCCGTTGACGCGGCGGAAGTGGCGGTCGAGCTCGCGCTGGGTGCGGCGCAGGCCCTCGAGCGCGACGACGAGCAGGATGACGCCGATGCACGAGCCGGCGAAGGCTCCCGCGCTGCGGACGTGCCACGACCGCGCGATGAAGCACGAGTCGACCGTGTACCAGTTCCAGAGCATCTGCGATCGGGTTGTTGCCCCCGGTAAGCAGCTTTTCAGGTCTGTACGTTACGTACGTACACGCATCTTGGAAGGGTGACGGCGTGGAATTGGGTTTGTGGGAGGGGAAAGGTCATCAAGGTGTGCCGTGCGTGGGAGGTCATGGCATGAACTGTCGTCGTCGCGAGTGAGGAGCTGGGCGAGATGACGTACGGAGATTTTGCACGAGCTGCCGCCGCCCATGCCGCTCATGCCCATTTTGGCGGTGCTGGTCGCCGTGGCGGCCGAGGTGGTGGCCGTCGAAGCCATCGACATGGCCATGGAGCTGGCTGTCGAGGACATTCCGGACATGTCCATGATGGCGGGCTGGGAGAGTGTGGAGTGACGTGCCAAGCGGGGACGATTGACGGTGAGAAGAAAAAAGTCCGGTGAAGATCGAGCTTGGAATAGGGTTTCTTGCGAGGCGCGGATTCGAAGGGTAGTAGCGGGCACGGAAGGCGGGAGCGGGCGCGAAGGGAGAGTGCGCGCGGCGGGCGCCGTGTAACGGAGTTTTAGATTGGAGGCAAAAGTGAGGGCGCGAGTAATGATAGGGACGAGGACGGCTCTAGGTTTTTATGGATGGAAGTTCAGGCGAGTCGCCGCCCAGCTGTCTTCCTGTGCAGCCGCAATATAGTCTTTCATGGGCGAGTCACCCAATGGGCTCGCTAAAGTAAGTAATGTGCTCACCGCTGCACGAGGGAAGCGCCCGGAGGAGCGAAAGGGAGGCACGGCAGGCCTCATCTGGTCGCTTGCTGACGATGCTGCATCACCCTTGATCCCGGGTCGAGGTCGAGGTCACACTTGCCCCAACGGAAAAACGTGCTCAAACCCGAGCGTTGGCGGAAAGCTTGGCGCGGAGGGTGTCCAAGAGCGGGCGTGGCCCACTGCTATTGAGCAGATTGAGGACGGGAATTCATTGTTTGCATCAGCAGCCATTTTCGCTTGCCATGTCTTCAAAGAGAAGCTTGAAACGCCCCATATCGCCGTCGTGCGTTTGCACAGTTATTTTGGTATATAGTCTTCCTGTCGCGCATTCTTGTTCTCCGCCCCTGGTCAACCGCATCCGTGTAAGCGCGAACCGTCAACACCGCCGATGCGTTTTCATGTGCGCCTAAACAAAAGCCTCAAAAATGCCAACACCTCCTAAGGGAGTTTTCTTGGCGAGAAATCAGTTCGGTGAGATATCTCACGGTTGTCGAACGCGAAGTGAAGAACATCAAGCCTGCCATATACCTCCGTCTCGGTGGAGGAAGGGCAATTCCTGGAATAAAGTCTAATATGTGTCTCTCTCTCACAACGCTGATACCTGCAACGCTAAAGAACAAAACAAACATCAAGGCATGCAAGAACGACCAAGGAACAAATCATGCAGAAACCCAGGTCCACCAAGCACCGCCCATTTCCAGAATATACTCCGCCGTCCACCTCAACGGCAGATATACAAGCGGCAGCATCCTATCCAGCATAGGATACTCCTGAACAAGCAGCGGCTGGCGCTTCTCGACGGCGCTGACGACGATCTCGTCCTGCGCCGCCATGGCCACGGGCGACGGCGGAATCACAACGGCCAAGGGCTGGGCGGTGCGCGCCGTCGGCTTCAAGGCAAAGTAGCCACCGTTGTCCGAGGCGGTCCACGCACCCTGGAGGCATCCTTTGGCGATGGCGTCGTGCGCGGCGCGCGCCTTGATGAGGTATGGCGTGCTCTCGCCCTCGACGTAGGCGAGGCAGTTGTGCCACGGCGTGGGGGTATGGTAGTTATCGAGCAGCTTCTGCGCATCCCGGGTCTCGAGATCCTCGACGGCGATGGCTGCGAGCAAGCGGACGGCGAACTTGGGGCCGGAGTTGTCGTGCGCGTGGATGGACAGGCGCACGTGCGACGGAAAGAGCAGCTCGACGAGGTTTGAGTAGGCGCAGTTGCGCACGATCATCTCGGCCGCGACGGCGGACGCGACCTTCTTCCGCTTGGACGCGCTGAGACCGCCGGCGAACGCGCGGCTCTGCGACAGGTCGTCGAGCATGAAGCGCGACAGGCCGCGGTACAGGCCGAGGGTCGACGGGTCTTGGCTGCTGATCAGGCTGCGTAGGACGGTCTTGTCGTTTTGGCCGAGCGCCATCATCAGCTTGCGGCAGAGCTCGGCATTCTCAGACCGCTTCGAGTCGATCGGGTGCGTCAGCTCGAGTTGCTCGACCCACTTCCCCTGGAAGAGGCCCGTGACCTCCTTGTTGCCGAAGAAGATTTCGGTGAGGGAGGTGAACTGGATGTTTCCGTTGCACTGCTTGCTGGACTTCATGCGGTAATACATTTGCTTCAGGGACTCGCCGTAAATGTCGACTTGGTCATCCTCAACCTCCACTACCAGGTATTAGCACGTGCATTCGATGACTGTGATGTTGTGACTTACGCAGGTCTGAGAAGACGTGTCCATCACTGACGATGAGCACGATGGCGCCGGGGCTATAGGTGTTGCCCACGCGACGTGTAAATTCATCAAGTGTCTTGAGAGCAAGGTACTCGGCGCGGTCTGGGTCAGTGCCGCACGTCTTCTCTGCGCTGGGCGATTTGCAGGGAAAAGCGGGAAGACAAAACTTAATCGGCAGGCGACGGGTGACAAAGTCCAGCACGCAGGTTTCAAAGTAACTGCGGCCGACGTTCCACTTGTCGTGCGGAGTAATGTTACGGAGGTATTGGTCGAATACGTCGGCGATGTGAGAAGCCAGCTGTGCATCTTTCTCGTTCGGAGTTGTAGAAGGGCGGCTTGTCGGTGGCAGGAGGCGGGTTTCGCAAAGCACGAACAACTCCGCCCAAGATACCAGGTCCGTGGAGGGATCTTCTGATGTTGAAGCGGTATTCTTGCTGCAAACCAAGCCAAGAATGCTCTCCGGCCGTGCTGAATCGAGCAGTTCCCGGACACGATATGTCGTGCTTTCGGCTGACAGGTTGAGAGAGATATCGGTCGCCTTGACTTGTTTGCCCGGGGTCAGGACAACACCATCGTGCGGGTTTGTCGCCAGAAGCTGTTCCCGCAGTTGTGGCCAGGCAGCTTCCAGATTAGCGCCGCTGCTGCCGTGCGTAGAGACCAGAGTGAAGTCAGGCCGGCGCCAGTAAAAGCCCTGGACGCCGTGGTAGATGGAAGAACCGCTGTTGAGAGAAGACATTATAATAAGATGGAAAGCGGGGTATCCGCTAAACTTTAAAAGGCAAGGTGGAAAAAAGGTTGATCTTTGCTCGACGGAGAGAGTTTTGTGAGCTGAGTAAAGGAAAATGCTTTGGGGAAATGTGGAATGGAACGTTGGTAGATGTTGACTGAAGTGGTGGTCCGAATGCTGATCTTTTATGAGGCTATCGAGGAGCTTCCGCTGTCTGCTGTCACGGTGGAGGAGCACTTGGCGAAGGAGTTCTGCGGCTGTGCTCCGGGCTTCTGGAGGCCGCAGCTGGAGAGGGTGAGAAGCTGCAAAAGCCGGGTCAGCCACCATGTCAAAAAAAGAGCACAAGCAGCCACAGGCCCCGTTGGCATCTCCGACGGAGACGTCCAGGCGACGATTGCCAAGCCCTCCCTCGCGGCCTCCGACAGGGATGCATGGGCTTATGCGGGTCGGGGAATACACAGATTCGCGCTAGCCAGCCTGCGACCACAGCGGGTAACCAAGCACTAGGCCCACTCGCAACTGCCCACCAGAGAAATCAGCCCACTTTCTGCCTGTGCCGTCATCGTAGGAAGAGTGTTGGATCGTCTGTCACCGCCCAGCGAACCGAGTCTGTGGTGGCGAAGCTCACCAGAGCCGAGTCGAGACCCTGTGCAGCAGTGGTGCACCAAATTCCGGGTGTGCCTTCTCGTTGGAAACCCGAAAATACGGATGGCCCAGAAGGAGCAGCGTTGCAGTCTTGGCGGGGTTGGCGCAGCTGCATATGCAGTCGTGCCGACCAACAGAGAGCGCCGCAGCACAGCCCGTTGGACGGGTGCCCCCCGCATTCAGCTAATCGTAGTCACGATAAGGCGGCTACACGTCAGATAGCTTCTCGGGTGGTGTTGTTACACCCGGCGACGTTGCAACTCCTTTCAGCCCAGCTGTGGCCGAGTCACTGCGCCTGCCGGCTGAGAAAGAGGGCGCTCAATCCCAGACCTCCGGCCGCTTGGCGCTTTTGACCCGACCTTGTTTCGGACATATCAGATACTGGGCCGTCGGCCGCCTCTCGCATCCTCAATCCAAGCATACCACCAGCAACATGCTCTCCAATATCCTTCTCGTCTGTTTCGTCATCCCAATCGGCCTGGCCGTCCTGGCAGCCGTCACCTTCCTCCTACCCCCCAGCAATTTCCCGAAAAACATTCCGACCATTCCTTTTTACTACACGCTCCTTCCCCTCTTCCGCGACTGCGACCAAGAGACTCTTTATCGGGAATACCTCGAGGAACCGCTAAAAGAGCACGGCGCTGTCAAAATCTTCTTCGCTTCGCGCTGGAATGTTTTGGTTCAACGGCCCGAACTGCTCCAGGAAGTGCTCAAGAACGAAGACCTGTACGCCAAAAGCGGCAACCAAAAGAAAATCCCGTACAGCGTGATCGCAGATTACACCGGTGACAATATCATTTCGGCTCATGGCGCTGATTGGCGGCTTTACCGCTCTGTTATTGCTCCTGGGCTGCAGCGAGACTTCGACGCTGAGCCCGTGGTCCGGAACGCCGACCTTCTAGCAAGCCTCTTCGTTGAGCAACAGAAGAAGTCGGCTAAGGCCGGTGTTCTCGTTCACCCGTTCCTACAGAGGCTTTCTCTGGAGAACGTTGCGCAGAGCCTCCTGGGCACCTATTTCGGAGTAAGCATCACGACAATCTTGCAACGCCATCTCACTGACACGTTTGACAGACTCTGGAAAGCCCTCAGGCACCCATGCACCAGATCCAGATGACAGTAAAACGAGAGATCTTCAAGCCACTGTTCTTGAACTTCCCGTTTTTGGATCGCTTCCCCATCCCGAGCCGGCAAAAGGCACGTCAGCTTGTTGACGAGTTCGCCAGCCAACTGTGCACCAAGGTCTTGGAAAGCCACCAACATGCTCACGAGGAGAAGATGGCCAATGCATGCGCCGGATGTCACCTGGTGCGGGCTTACCAATCCGGGCTGCTTACCGAGCAGCAGTTCCGGCACAACGTCTCCATCATCCTGATCGCGGGACACGAGAACCCCCAGCTGCTCTTCCAATCCCTTCTCTTCGTTCTCGGCCAACACCAAGACGTGCAGCAGCGCATCCGCGAGGAGGTTACTGCGGCCAAAGACGGCGGAGCTTCGGCAATCCTGAGCATCCCGTACCTCATGGCCGTGGTGTACGAGACGCTCCGCATGTACCCGCCGATTTCGCAGCTCATCAACCGGCGCACTACGGCGGCCACGGTGCTGGGCGGCACCATCGCGCTGCCCGCCGACGCGTACATCGGCTACAACGGCTACGCCACGGGCCACGACCGGGCGTTCTGGGGCGCGGATGCGGACTCGTTCAGGCCGGAGCGGTGGGGCGCGACGCTGGAGGAGATCAACGCCACGTTCCGCACGGCGAACCGCAAGGGCGGCTTCATCGCCTTCCACGGCGGCAAGCGGGCGTGCCTGGGTCAGAGGTTCGCCATGCTCGAGGCGCGGCTGACGGTGGCCGTGCTGGTGGAGAGGTTGGCTTGGCGCATCGATCCTACCTGGCGGACGCGCATGACGCCGGTAAGTTTGCACCCTGTTCCTCCAGACGTATTGCTGACATTGGCACAGGCGGGGCCTCTGAGTCCGATGCTCCTCCGGCTTTTCTTCGAAGAGAGATGACTGTCCGGGGTTGTGGTTATACGAGGTTCGCGTAGAGTGCGAAAATTAGAGGCGTTCATGGAAGGTAGAAAGTTTAGGCGTCTTGGTAGACGGAGGATTTTGCCCTAGTCGATACTTACAAGCGAGACACATGATGACTACTGCCTGTGCCACACCACTCGTAAAGTGCATCTGTAGATTAGAGACTGGATTGCGTGAAGATCCGGTGTGGGGATCTGGGGCCCTGCGAGTGTCCGGGGAACCCTGCAGTGGCGCACAGGGGTTCGGCGAGGCGTGCAATGGCTTCCTTCCCCATTCGGCGCCGTTGGCAGGGGTGGGGGAGCGGGGCGGCCGCTGACTCGGGTGCCAAGGAGAGCGGCTGGGCCATGGCTGCCTTTCCGACCATCGTGGCTGCCCTTTCTCCCGACGCCCAGCTGGGCCTGCAGATGCCTTCGATCCTGCGCCCTACTCGCTATCCTCCCTCGGGCTCGGCCGGCTGTGCTGACCCGGGCGCAGCACAGATGCTACCCGATGTTGGTGCACGTATTTTTGGGACTCGGCTGACCGCTGCGCCGAGAGGCTGTTTGCGCCTGTTGTCAGAGCACACCCTTGCTGCGGCCATATACGCCCACGACGACCACCGACCACGATTATATGAAAAATGCATCCTCCGCTCAACCCCCTCGTTGCACCACTCGTTCAGGCCTCTCCTCTACTATCAGCCAAGATGGAGAACGCCGAAAAGAAATCAGGCGGTCCCACCGTAACGGCCGGGTCCCCCGCATCCACTCTCGCGCCGCCCTACTCTGCCTTCTCGCTCTCTACCCGGCGACTGGTTCTTGGCTTGGTCACGGCCGCCGGCTTCCTCGGTCCCCTTTGCGGCGCCATCTACCTCCCATCGCTTCCACTTTTTGAAGATATCTTCCACACTTCAACAACAGGAATCAATGCATCCGTTACTCTTTACATGGTGGTTTTCGCCGTCGCCGTAGGTTTTTGCTCTTTCTGTAAATCCAAATTCCTGAGCTGACCCCTTGCAGCCGCTTTTCTGGGCCGCTGCTGCCGACCACTGGGGCCGACGACCAGTCTACACCATCTCCTTGGCCATATTCATCTCTTCCAACATTCTGCTTGCCGCTGTTCCTGCAAACATCGCAGCCCTGTTCATTCTTCGCATTCTTCAGGCTCTCGGCTCCAGCGCCGTCGCCTCCGTCGGCGCCGGTACGGTTGCTGACATTACCGAGCCCAAGAACCGTGCCTCCGCCATGTCCATCTTCCTGCTTGGTCCCCATATGGGTCCTATTCTGGGTCCTCTTATTGGTGGACAGTTTGCTGCTCCCTCTCGATGGAGGTGGGCTTTTGGATTTCTCGGTACGTCATCCGCACTTCCGCATATCAACACACGCTTGCTAACCACAACACTACCTCGCAGCCATCGCATGTTTGCCCATCTACGCCGCCATCCAACTCTGGCTGCCCGAGACGCTTCGGACGCTGGTCGGCAACGGCGAAAGCCAGCGCCACTACGGCCTCCTGAAAGTGCAGCCCTTCCGCCAGAAGAACGAAGACGGCAAAATCCCCTCGCAGCCCTCGCGCGTGCGCGTCTTCTGGGCGCTGCTCGTGTACCCGCCCAACCTCATCATCATCACCAGCACCGCCCTGCTCTTCGCCGGCCTGTACGCCATCCTGGTCGACTTCACTCGCCTGTGGGTCGACGGCTACGGCTGGTCCGAAGCCGAAGCCGGATACGCCTACCTCTGCCCTGGTAAGTAGCATCACCACACTCCCACGCCGCAACCGGCTACCGTGGTCTAACAACGCCCACCTCATCTCATTCTCCTCCAGGCATATTCCTCTTCGTCGGCTCCCTCGCCGGCGGCAAGGCCTCGGATCTCTGGCGCGCCCGCGCCGTCCAAGCCAGCCCGGACGGCAAAGTCCCGCCCGAGAGCCGCATCGTGCTTCAGGCCTTCGGCTACCTCGCCACCGCCGCCGGCCTGGTCACGTTCGGCTGGCTCTGCCAGCACCACGCGCACCCCGCCGCCGTCCTCTCCGCCTCCGCCGTCGGTAAGTGTTGTGCCATGCCAGTAGTCGCCCCCCCTCTCCCCCTCGCGCTGACGCATTACACACACACCCCCACAGCCGCCACCGGCATGTCCTGGGTCCTCGTCACCAGCACCTCGTACCTGACCGAGTCGTCGCCCCCGCACGCCGCCCGCATGGTCGCCCTCGCCGGCCTCGCCCGCAACGCCGCCGCCGCCGTCGCCGCCGCCGCCGTCCACCCCCTCGTCCGCGCCATGGGCTACGGCTGGTGCTACTCCGGCCTCGCGCTCCTGGTCCTGCTCTGCCTTGCCGGCGTCGCGTACCTGCGCGCGACCGGCGCGCGGTACCGCGAGGGGTTGCGCGAGAGGATGAGGGTGGCGACGATGACGGCGGCGGCGAGGAAGAAGGAGGAGGGGGAGGAGGGGGGGAAGGGGGGCGTTTGATCACGTTTGCGTTACGATGCTGGCTTGGAGAGAGAGGGGGGGGGGGCGGTTTGGCGAGGTCTGTAAAGGGTTGATTCTGCTGGGTTTTGTTTACAGCTTGGAAGAGGGAGGTAATTGCGGTTTTGTGGATAGAAAAGGGAAAAGACGGTTATGATTTTGACGAAACGTTGGATATCTGGGCTGCATTTAAATCATCGGCGTAATGGGCATTTATTTCTACGTACGTAGCGAGCGAGCAAGTTTAGGCGATCTAGCAATACATTCGGATGTCTAATGCGATGACGTTGGGAGCCTACATGCTTCCTTTTTTCACCCACAATTCATCGCCTTTCAATCGCAGCGCTTTCACCTTTGCACTTTCTAAAAAGAAGGAATAGCATTCAAAAACTCACGTGGCTCCCCCTACGTGAGGTCCTGCAAATGCATCCTATGCCATCTCTTCGCATAAGCCACGATGCTGACACAAAACCATAGTCCATGCTCACGCCACCAATCTGCAACATTTGTCAATTTATCCCATCTGGGGGCCTGTACGACGGATCTAATCTGCCTCTCCCTCTGAAGAACTTTCTTCCTGCCAAAAGTTGTGCTTGTACAAGTCGTAATTGTACATGTGGACTTTCAATGCAATCGGCCCGTCACCAATATCATCCAAGCCCGCTAACCACGAAGAACTCGACCTATCGACATCCTTAGTGTCGAACAGCAACCGTAGACGGCCTTCCGGTAGCACTAGAAGGACTTGCAAGCGCGCATCGAGTAGATCCGCCAGATGCTTGCTCGTTGGCTCCTCCTCGCTGGGTATGTTGTTGATTTTGTTTTTAATTCTTTCGCGAAGGAGCAGGTCAACAAGCTCGCGTGCAGTCCAGTCGACACGACCCGGGATAGAAATAGTGAAGTTCAGTGGCCGCGAACCGTGGAATGCCCCGATGTAATCCCGAAAATCGATGGATAGTCTGACGATTTTTGGATCCATGCTTATTTGTCGGCCGTTCCCAAGGATGCTTTGCTGCCGCCACTGCTGCTGTTGTTGCTCGGTGGTACCTGAAGTTTCGATTGGCCCTAGTCTATGCCCTTGCTCTTGACTTTCTGCGCCGCTTGTCTGGTTTGGGAGTGGAGGAGAAGGTTGTGATGACATGCTATACAGTTCACGGTGTTCTCGCTCTTCGGATGATGTTCGTTTCAAGGAGAGTTCCGCTCTATCTGTGAACGGATGGCCAACGGGTGCCTCGGATGGTTCTGGCTCCATCCGATCTATCGTGTGAGTCTGCTGTGAATCCTGCTGCGGATTTTTCTGTGTGTTGTTTTGCGTGTTCTGCTGCGTGATCGCTATTTGAAGGGCCAGATGCCGATGGGGAGGATGGGCTTGAATTGTTGTCTCGTGGCCTGTTTCGTCCGCATTTTCATTGTTCTGAGAGGCTGCTGTTGCGTCCTCAATTCCATCTTTTCCATTGTAGTAATGCACTTGGGCTTTCACTGCCCTAACCTCGCGGCCATCTACAACTGCCAGACTGCAGATTTGTTGTAGTGATTTGCAACGCCTGCATCCCTTATACCCATCCCAATCCCAAGGCTCGCATATCATCCCAGCCTTTTGGCATTTTGTGCATGAGGCTGACCCAACGGTGTGAGGTGGGTTGCTGAGTGTAACTTCTTCCGATAGATCAGCGTTGGCAGCATTGGCAGCGATGTTTGCGTCAGTTGCGTTAGCAGCGTTAGTTGCGTTAGTTGCCTTGCTATTAACACGCCTTTTTAGATTTGCAATCACGGGTTGGGCATCGTCGAAAGGGACACCGTTCATCAGCGAATCGTTGTACCTGCTCAAGAAGATTTTGAGGCGCTCCTTGTCGTACATCATCTGGATACCGGGCCAGTAGTTCACCATCTCCAGACGGATTTTACTGTTGGTTGGCGCTGTCAAGGGCCGGTCGTTCTCGTCCTTGTTCATGCAATAGTGAGATACTTGGCAACCGTTGTCTAGCTGCACAGCGACTTTGTTCATTTGCGCGTTCTTGTCGAGGTTCCACTTCTGGGGCACCATCCGTTTGTTGATAACCCCAACCTCAAATCTACGCCGATAAGGGGCCGGGAGCTGACGCGCAAGGAAGAACTTGTAGGCTTCCTCCGCCATCACAGGATCCAAGTCTTCCGGTTGGATCACGATCGGATTATTGACATCAGAGCCAGGGGCGCCGTCCGGGACAGGGATTATGCTGGCTCCAGGAAGTTGTTTTGGGATTTGTTCGACTGTACACGGGAACACGCCGTTAGTAATAAGTTCAGGGCCGTTGTCTGGAGTGGACTGTAACGTACGAGAGGGGAGACCTGGCCGAGGAAGCATCGACCTGAGGTTGTTCGACCCGATGGACTCTCTTACAGTGCTGGGAGGAAGGTGTGCGGCAATTGTTCTTGCGCGTTTGTTGCGCGAATTTGCGCTTGCTTGGCTTTCAGTAAGCCGCTTCGTCGTTTGGGCATATTGAAGTGGGCGAGAGGCGGTCGGACGGGATCGGTCAAAGGCAGATGCTCCCAAGGAAGGGCGTGAAGGTCCTTGTCCAGTATGTGGATGATGTGCTGGGGCATGAGATCTACTGCCTTGTGAGACTACGGCCGCGGTCGCCGTCTGTCTAATGTAAGAACTTGTTCCGACCTCAGAAGCGTGGTGCAAAGATTGCTCCCGGTATGAAGCTATGGTCACCATAGACCTACCTACATCTCGTTCGATGGATTGTGAAAGACTGACAGGAGTCTCAGGTAGGCGCGGAGTCGGATTGTCGGTTTTCGGAATAAAACAAACGTAGTATTCCAACCTGGGGTTCGACTCAGAGAATAACGTGTCCAGTTCCATAAAAATGTTGAAGCTGGCAGGCGGAACATCGTTAGACTTTGTGCATTTGCTCTCGTAGTGAATGTGAAGCTCGTAGTCCTCGGACGGCTTTCCGTAGGCTGTCCTAATGATTTTTTCCAGCATCTAACGAACATCGAGTTAGTGATCCGGCCAGTACCGAAGGGTAGGACTGTGGCCGACGGCTTACTTGGTAGCTTTTGTTAAGCATATAATCCGGGATGCGGTGTTCTTCGCCACCCGGGGCGACGGTATTAATAACAAAGAGACCCATGACTTTTTTCAGGCGAGGTGACGCATGCTGGTGTAATGAGGGGTGCGATTCCGGACAAGGAGAGAGTGCGGGACGGCTGACGCCAGAAAGATTAACGGGTGTAGGCAAGCGTCGCTGTCGGGAACGGCCACCCGGTTTGGGTGAAGAGGTACTGTTCGTTGAGACAGCTGGCCTCAGCGGTGTTGCGTCCGTCTCATACAGTGTGTTTGTATGTGTGGATATGGTGTGGATTACGGTCTCAAGATAGAGTGCGGATGTGGAGATTGCTAAGAGATTCTCGATGCAGGCTCGTTGACGGTGACTGAGGAGGAAAACGGCAGAACGAGCAGTCGCGTAAGGAAGTCGCAGCAGGAACACGCTTGCACACGTGAGAACGGTTGGTCTCAGAGTGGAAGGTCCCATTGAGCACCGATTCAACGCGATGCTGCGGCGATGGAAGGTACGGTCCGTCAGCCGGTCAACTGCAGACAGGGTCGCGTGGTAGGAACAGGCAAGCACGAACCGTAGCAGGCCGCAAATCAAACGCACGAGACTGATGCCATGGCGGTCAGTGCATCTGCTGTGGCTACCCACTGAAACAGGAGAGCGGCTTCTCTTAGCAATCACATGGGCTAGATGCTGTCGCGGTATCGTCTGGGCCATACAGCGCCGCAGGATCCTACAGCTGTAGGCTATCCTATTACGGAAAAGATGCTAGCCAGGCATTCAGAAGGTACGAACGTTGAGTATGAACGTGAAGAATTGAGGCGTGGAATAGGCACCGCCATTCCAGTACCTTACGATACGGAGAGCGGTGTAGCAGATTCGCAAAGGAGCCGTGAGCCATGTGCAGCTAGCCGTCGCGCAAATACTCACCATGGTCGCAACCCTCCACATGCTTAGAATACCATGGATCGAAACCGGACTACATGTCTGTCAGCATTAGAAATTGGGCGGCGAACGTTGCTTTTCTGTGAGGACAGTGGAAATGCGACCGGGTTTACGCTGATACTTCGTGTCGGGTGGCTGGCCGCTCACCGGCACCACGGCAGGCAGCAGCGCCTGAAGCTGAGAGAGACACGCACTCGCTGTGTTGGCGCGCGCCCAAGCGGTACATTCCCGCTACCTTGCCCGTTTCTCTTTTGGAAGACGTGCTACCTTAAGTTGGGTATCGACGGATTGCTGAGGAAAGGCTCCGTGTGAAACTGTTTCGCCGACGATTGGAAGGCAGAGGAGTGCTTTTGAAACGCCTTTCGTGAAGAAGCCTGAAGCCGGTTGGGTACCCACCAACAAGAAGACACTGTATAGTTCCGTCGGTTGTGTAACAACGCCAAGTACGAATACATCGGCCTCTACAGACTGCAAGCAGTGAGTGTCGCTGGCTTACGAAGTCGGCAGCGATGATGTGAGCTACAAAGGATAAAAAGCAGTCGAGGCGTCATTTCCAATAGCAGCGTACGAGGTATTTCGCTGAGTACTGCATCAAAGAGCATGAATGAATGAATTTTCAGGAAAGCAACCAGAAGACTACCTCGGTTTCGTGGCAATATTAAAGCGAGCCAACCGGCGTGTATTTCAGTCCTGTCGAATCGGAAGGGGATCGCCGGGGCGGCCAATGAGCAGGCCGCGCATGCGAGTCACCAGGCAAGCTCGTGGGGATCAGCGATGGCATTTTCGGGCCAGCGAGACAAGACGCGAAAGGGTCGGGCAGAGCAGCATCGGGCGGCGGGCGCTTCCATGATCTCGTGCAACTGCTGGACGGGGCCGATTATTCGCGAAACAGGGACGAGGGCTGGACCGGCAACCCTATAAGAGGCGGTCGCAGCGTGGCATGATGCGGAGATGAAGAGCGCAAGAAGGCGGCTGGCCGGCGAGAGGCTGGCACGCTGCATGACGTCGTCATCGCGCAGATAGGCGGCCATCGCCCTCACCGCAGACCGCGCCTGTTCTGCCTCCTTCACCGGCCTCGTGCTCGGGCAGAGTCACATGCGGCGGGCATGGCTGCAACTAATCTCTGACAGCCGCTCGCTGCGCAGGAGCCATTGAAACAGCGGATGGGCCGGCGTCCTGGAAGCCGGGGAAATGCCACCAGAGGCTGCCCGCTGCCGGCACCCAGGCGCGAAACGGCAAAGATGCGTTGGGCAGACAGCGGGTGCTGCGGGAGGGCTAGGCTGCTGATCCAAGGGCACGAGTCTGCAGGGCTGTCGCTGCCCGTCGCGGGCAAACAGACACCCAAGACGGCAGAGCACCTTGTCGACCCTCCGCAGCGCCGGGCAAGCGAGGGGCACAGCTAGGCGAGGCGGTGCGATTCCATTGTTGGCGGAGCAGGAGGCTGCAGGCTGCTGGCCTGGCCTGGAGAGGCCGGGCGCGTGCGTGCAGGTGTGAAGCTGGCAGCAAGCCCGTGCCAGCCACAGAAAGATGACGTTTTCCGCGTGGTGCGGGCAAGCTGGAGCCCGCCCAAACCCCAAAACCCAAGCTAGCCCACCACCTGCCCAAAACCTGCACCTCTGCTCCTACTCCGGGGCCCGCCTTTAAGCTACGGGTTGCTGCGTCCACCGCCCGCCAGCTCGCACTGCCCACATCCGCATCCTCGTCTCCCTCGACGCCTTCTCCACACTCTTGCAGCTCGACGCCCAGCCAACCACAGCCGCCAGGCCTGCGGCCGACCGTCGCTTGATCCGCCCGCCCGCCGATCCCCCTCACCGGTCCAACCACCATGGGGTCCCGCCGCGCATATCCCACCGCCGAGCTCTACGACGAACGTGAACGCGAACGCGACTACTACGGCGGCGGTCGACGCAGCCAGAGAGACTACGAAGAGCTCGATGCTGAGATCCGGCGTCCACGATCCGAATTCGGCGGACGTCGCCCCGGCCCGCAGCCTGAGTTCCTGCGCGAAGACTATGGCCGCACCTCCGCCGGCCCGCTGGTCGTGTCAGACCGTCGCACCGTGAGAGAAGATGACTGGAGCCCGCCTCCTCCGAAGCCGCGCAAGGACATCGAGCGCGACGAGATCATCATCCGCGACAGGAAATCGGAGCGCCCTCCGCCCAGTCGCTCCAGCCAGGCAGACCGTGAAGACTTCATGTACCGCCGCGGCGACCCGCCTCCTCCCCCCAAACCCCGCCCTGTCGAGCGTGAAGAGATCGTGTTCAGACATGAGGAGCGCTCTCCCCCAGGGAGGCCGAAGCCGCGCGACCGCGAGCGTGACCGTGAGGAAATCATCTTCAGACACGAGGAGCTTTCGCCTCCACCCCCCGCGAGGCAGCGGCCGCGCGAGGTAGAGCGCGAGGAAATCGTCTTTCGACGCGGCGAGGGTGCACGATCCAGACCCCCACCCAGCGAGGTGGATCGTGAAGAGATCAGGATAAGGCGCAACGAGGGTCCTCCGTCGCATCGGCCTCGTGAGGTTGAGAGAGAGGAGATCAGCATCCGCAGGTCCGAATCTGAAGGACCGTCTCGCCACAGATCACACTCCCGCCCAGGCGATCTGGTCGCCCGCGAAAAGGAAGAGTTCGTGATTAGGAGACGTCCGCCTCCGCCTCCTTCCCCGCCGCAGGAGAAGCAGCAGGAGATCATCATCAGGCGCACCGAGAGGTCACCAAGTCCCGAGTCGCCCCCTTCTCCACCTCCTCCACCCCCGCCACCAGAACCAATTATGCGGCCGCCGATCGTTCAAGAAATCATAACACATCATCGTCACATCGATCATGGTAAGCTATCTACAGATGTTCTCATCAACCGCGAAATTAGCTAAAGGATGTAGGCGTCGAACGCGCCCGCTCACCCAGTCCTCCCCCTCCTCCGCCGTCTCCACCTAAGGACGAGACTCTTGAGATCTCCATTCGCAACCGACGGTAAGGTTCCACGATCCCTGTGCGGCTTCAGTGCTAACTTACGCTCAGTGGAGAGAACGGGAGGTACGAGGAAGACATCACCTTTGAGCGTGATGTGCGAGAACGCAAGGCTCCAGCCGATGACTTTCAAATCAGCCGACGCCGCTCCGTCAGCCTGCCTCGCAGGAAGCATGCAGATGGCTGGGACGTCGATGACGAAGCCGATTACTACAACCGCAAAGTCATGGAGCGCGCGTACATGGGTGAAGCCCACAACGGTGCAACTAAGGATTGGGCCATCGTCGATGTTCCTCCGGGTACGAATCGGGTTCGCATGGAGGGTATGGGAGGAGGCGCTCAAGAAGTGACTTGGCAACGTTACAATGGCGTTCGCCGGTCCAAGTTCCTCTCCGACGACCGTGAATATGCGACCGACTGGGGTGCGCCAGCGCAGGCGCCGCCACCAATGCCAGCACCATCAAAGACCAGGCCTCCAGACATGTGGACAGAGATTACCAAAGATCTGGTGTTGAAGGAAGCGATCGAGGCGATGGGTTACGATTACGAAGAGACCGACTATTTCTTCTACGTGATGGATTATTTGCGCTACGTACGTCATAGCCAACTGGCATATCCCTACTTCGAGCTTGCTGCTAACTTTTCAACAGGAGGACGTCCTTCATCTGGTTGAGATATCTGACGACATTCGCCGTGAGCGCAGGCAGCGTATCCGAGAGATTGAGTATGAACGCAAAAAGATTGAAGCTCCACCGCCGAAGAAGGAATACGACTACTACGAGCGCGAAGTCATCTACGAGCGAGAGCGAGAGCGAGACGACCGCCGTGGTCGGTACCGGTAAACACGCAAACGCTGGCAATACTGCGATCACACAGTTTGTCTGTACTTGTTCGGTACCACTGGCCTCCAGATGGCCAATGCTTGGAAAAGCCTTGACATGTGCCGACTTCTCTAAACCCGTGGCATACTGACGGTTTCCCACCGGTTTTGGCGAAAGCCATGGTTGCGAACCGGCTCCCACGTCCAATATGGCTGTCCCATTAGACTTGCTTGGCGTGCCGCACCATGCGGACTATCTTGCTCTTGTTCTCACAGTGTCCTTTCCTGCACCTTAATCGACAAGTCCGAATCGAGAACACGAAAAGCTTTTTGTTCTTGCAGTCAAGACGGCACAAGATACCACAACCCACGATAACGACCTTAACGACCTTTCTTAATGAAGTACACGGGAAATCTTCTGGCTGGATGAATCTTCTTTGCAAGCGAACCGGGAAGAAAGGAATGGGCGAGCTAAACGGCAACACTTTCGGGAAATTCGTGCTGGCAGGCGATGTAACGGGAAGGTCTTTTCTTTTTCTTTCTTCTCAACGGCTAACCTTCTGAAGACCTTTTTCTGCTTTCTTCTTTCAACTTGTTCGCATTACCTTTCTGCATCGGGCGGGTAGCAGTGATAAGAGAGTTGAAGCAAAGTTGAGGTGGTTTGTTCTTCTTGTTCCCAGTTGTGGGATTTAGCTTTTCTTCTTCTTCTTTTCTCTTTTCCTTCTCCGCGCTATCATAGCCAGCTGGACAGTTCTATACAGCTTGCTTTTCCCATTGATGGCTTCTCGATGAATGATTAATGTCGTGCTCTATCTTCAGGGTGTATGTATGATGAAAGGTTGCCCTCCCGATCCCTCCTACAAGCCTTTACTGGTCAACACCAGGAACTACTGAGCCTGACTCTTGTATGCCTGTAAGCTTTCCAAATCCATGGATGGACCGAAACACCTCCATTTCTATGTTTAATGGCTTGTCACGCCATCAGACCGCATTGCCATGTCGTTCTGTCGCCCTATGTTTCTCATTCGCACCCAAAACCAACATCTATTCACTGCACGAGGACCGAAGAACAACATACAAGTTCAAAACACGTATTATTCCAGCGTCCCGCTCTCACAGAAACGCAGTAACAACCATGGGGGAAAAGAGCGCGTTCCGACACGCCTGCATTCCACGATCATCACACCCGCTCCGCCGCCGCCGCCAATTTTCCCCTCGATTACGGAGACACAACACTTCAACAGAACATACGGGGAAACACCTCTCAAGCCTTTCTTGTGACCTGAACCCATCCGGGATCGTCGCAGCTCTTTCCAGTACACATGCGCGCTTCCGTTCCCTCAACCGCAGCCCCAAACCCCCGGCTCTGACAGCGACTGCGTTCCAAAAGTCACAGTCAGTCTTATCTCGCAGATACCGATTAATCAATCACTCAGTCAGTCAATCAATCAATCAATCAACTAATCAGTCAGTCAGCCAGTCGACAAAGTATACAGCATCTCTCATCTCTCCATTCCTCTACGAACGCCCTTCAGAACTAGAGATACTCAATGATGCCTTCTGACCCAGGGGGTAAAGACTCCATTCCCGTAACCCCCCTTCTTTCTCAGATTCGGAGGAACTATGCAACCATCTCGCTGATGCCTGAGAAAACTCTCTTGTGTTGTGGTGGTGGTGGTGGTGGTAGTAGTAGTCGTGTGAGGAGATGAGAGAGAGCAAGGAGGAAAAAAAAAGGGGGGGGGGGGGGGGGGGGGGGGAAGTAAAAAGGTTTTTTTTTTTTTTTAAG
>JAJMYO010000005.1:0-144852 GCA_023087385.1 Diplodia sapinea | reverse complement strand
CCCCCCCCCCCCCCCCCCCCCCCCCCCCCCCCCCCCCCCCCCCCCCCCCCCCAATGCTACCATAGGGATTTCTTCTTTATCATAGTTGCGCCCTCCATCCCTCCTCCCAACAAGGCAAAGTGTGGCGGGAAAAGAAGAAGAAGAGAAAAACATCCAAATCCCACCTCCCCCGTAGTCGGTAGTACCTTCCCAGCCCACGCCGAGAACAAGTGTCCTTGTTCTCTCCATCACCACGAAGTTGTCTTTTCTCGGCTATCCGCGAGCGGCAAGCTCGGTCCCTGGTAATATGTGCAAGCCCGTTGCGAGCGGCGAGGATCATGCGGAAGCAGTGGATGACACGGAAGCGAGCTCATCCCGCATTTCCGTGACCACGGCCTTGACTCTGTCCTCCTTGCTGATCTGTTCCGCACGCACAAGTGCCTTCTCAAAGTCAAAAACCTCCTGAGCAGCCGCACGGAAGTCCTCTCCAAGAGACAGCAGCGTACCAGCACCGACGAGGGCGCGGTACATGGCTTCAGGCTCCTCCACAGTGTTGATGATGTTGGTCAAATCATCGAGCAGCGTCAGGGCGCGGTCAGCATTGTGGCTGGGTGATGTGAGGAGGACCGCGCAGTTGATGTACAGGGTAGTTATAGCCACAATCAAGTTGCGGTTACTGAGGTGCGAGCGGATGAATGGTTGAATGAGAGGGTGAAGGACCTCAAACGTGCCATCCATGATGGTCCGTCCTTCCTCCGTAGTGAACATGTTCGCGAAGACACGGACGCCCAACATTACGTTGTTCGTTGGTGAGTCGGGAGCGAACACGCCGGCATCCCGAAGGAGATGGACAATCGTGGTGTCTCCAGCGCTGGTATGCGTAGCAGTAGTTGCTGATGCTGCAGCAAGAAGACGCAGGAGATCGAGACCTGGAAGTCGCTTATCGGACGGCCACGTTGTCGCGATCTTCACAGCGACATCAATTCCGGCTGTCGACGCGGTCTTCGCAGTTGATGCCTGTTGTAGCTGCCTGCAAATCGCAGAAAGAGTTGCCAGATCGCTCTCATTGAGCGAGAGGTCCTTAGAACCTTCGTCGAGAAGCTGTTGGTTCAGCTCTTTGATTTTCTTCTCAATGATGGCGAGGTTGCCTGAGTCAATCTTGAGGTATGCGGTCTGGGGCAGAACCTTGGGCTTGGAGGCAGCTGGGACATTGCTCGGCGCTGCTGAGCCTACTTCACCCGGGCGATACCTTGACTCAGTACCCCACGGATCGGAACCTGGGGGCTGAGTAGCACCCGAAGACTGTCCTAATGTGGCGCCCTGGGTGTTCGTGACAATGAAGTTCGTGACCTGGTCCAGGTAAGAGATAGGAAGCTTGTTGTCCTCAATAAACTTCCGGGCTGTCTCGTAGGGATTGCTGGACAGGTTGTACGGGAGTTTCAGCGGAGGCTTTCCGTCCTCAATGTCAACATCAAAAACGTAATCGTAATCCTTTCCGTTGAAAGTGATCTTCTTTCCGCTGCTGCCAACAGCGTCGACAACCGTGCCAACATTGATCCATTGGGAGGCTGCCGTGGACCATGTGTACGCCGCAACATTTCCGTTGTCTTCCCTTATCATCTGAACCTGGCCCTCCTTCGTGCCCGACTTGGAGGTCAAGAAATCGGTACCCGGAAGCTGCTCTTTGTTTATGTTTCCAACCTGCTGTTGGGGGATAGCAGAGCCCTTGACGGCATCTTCAAATTCCTTGATAGTGCTGGCTTCGGCCTGGCGGTCTTGAGCCCGACTGAAAATGCGGACAGCGCGGTCGCTGGCACCGGTGGCGATGTCTCCATTCTGCTGACAGACAGCCACCGACCATACCGAGATTGCAGGGTGTGTGATGGTTTGCACACATTCGGTGCCCTTCCATATCCTCACGGTGCGGTCCTCCGAAGAGCTTACGAGCTCACCGGTGGGTAGTGTCGCAAGTGCGTAAATGAAGTTCTCGTGTCCGAATAGTTCCGCAACCTGCTGTCCTTCAATGGTCCATAACCGGATGACGCCATCGTTCCCGGCAGACGCAAACTGGGCGCCGGAGGGATGACCTTCAGGCAACCTGCATAAGGCTCGAACAACATCGGGGCCGCCCTGTATCGATCGGAGGAGCTTGCCATCGGTCGTGAAGAATCTGATCTGCTTATCGGCGCAACCTGATGTCAGAGGCGGGGGTCAGTCGATAGCCGCGTTACACAAATCGCCGTTCCAACACCACCTTCTTGGGGATCAACGTACCGGTGATGACGATTTTGCGATCGTAAGCCAGAACTGCCCATACGCTGGCGATATGGCCGCGTAGTACTGTTGAGGCCTCCCAGTTGCCAACCTGCCATATGCGCGCCTCGGTGTCCCAGCTTCCGCTTACAATTGTACGACCATCCTCGGCCACGTCTAATGCGCACACATTGCTCTGGTGGCCCAGCAGGAGCGCTTCGGCGTTTTCCTCCGGCGCCTTTGAGGGCTGTCGGACCTCAATGATGGTGTCCTTGCCTCCGGCTACTATCAGACCATCCGGGTAGCTGGACGAGGGGGGGACGTAGGCAACGGAGTTGACGAAAGCCGTGCCGTGCGAGGCAAGGGTGCAGTCGTAGGTAGGCGGGGTGTTGGAGAGGAGCTTCCACACCCTCACGGTGGCATCTCTAGACGCAGAAAGCACGAAGCTTGGATCCGGGAAGGCAACGCTGCGGACCTGGGGGACACTGGTTTAGCATTGAAGTGCAACAGCTGCACCGAGACTGAACGGGGCGCTCACGTCGTCCTCATGGCCGGGCAGCTGGGCGGACAGCTTGAAGTCGCCCATGGTTGCCGCGGAGCTAGGCCAATGATATGGGGCGCTGGCGGCGGGCGGGAGAAACGATCAAGCCCAAGAGGGAGACAGCTGCAGCGCAGGATCGGAGGCTGGACGCGGTGTCAGCGGGATGAGAAAGTGCGTGTGCTTGCTGGCAGCTCTGGCATGCTCTCGTTGCGACGTTCTGACGTCCTTGGCCCGTGTTGTCCATCACGTGTGGCAGGAACAACCCCGCGGTCGGTCGGTGGCCACATCTTTCCAGGCGCGACTCTGCCAAGTTACATAAGCACGTAAGCAAAACCACCAATCGGAGCATAGAAGAGGACCCGCTGCATGGCTCAGCACGCTGCGAACCTGGGTGATGGTAAGCTTCCATTGGCTGTTTTGCTGGAGCTCATAACACCGTACTGCGCTAAGCCGAGATTGGCGGCACCCAGCCTTGACCTCAGGGGGTTGGAAACCGGTGCCCGGGCTCTGCGCCCGCCCAACCACGCGCCCGTTCGCACTTCGCTCGCACGAGCGCTCGGCTCTGCGGAGAGCAATTCTGGGCCCAGTGAGGCGGTGCGGGCTCTCGATGCTTGCTCTACCGGGATGCCGCCCGCTTCTGCAGCGCTCCCGAGCAAGACTGGCCGTTACCAAGGCGAGAAGCGTCGCGGCCGGCGTCTCGTGCAGTGGCGGCGGCATGGCTCACCCAAGCCGCGGCCATGTCTCTAGCCGCAGGCGGTACGCGCGGAGCTGCACACGCGCGGAGGTATCCAGGCAGTGGCTTGCGCCAGCGACTGGGCCGGCCGCCAGCCCTGCGGCACCTGACAGACGTCTGGCCAAGGGTGAAGGTAGGTGCCGTTTGCTGCCGCTATCACACAGCATGCACGCCCTCGGATGGTGGTCGCGTTACAGGCTTACTGCCTGCATCGCCTGACCGCGCAACCCCAAGCTCGGCCTATGTCACGCCGCCCAATTCATTGCGCAAGCTAGCTGCGCCCGCCAAGAGGGGCTCGGTGTGATGGTGTTTGCAAATAAGAAGCGCGAGGTTCTGCTCCGGTGGTCTGTTGGTCGGTCGTTGTATCAGCATCATCAGGTCAAAGCTATATAGCGTCTTCAGCTCTTACCCGCGCCGTTCCAGCTCTACCAATTCCAGCTCGAACACCTCCTGGCTTCCGCGTCGCCAAGAGTGCCACCGCGCCGTTATTCGATTTCCTGTGGTTTTTGCCTGATTGAACCGCCCAAGCCACCACTGGTCCTCTGGCATACAGACGGTGCCACTTAGCTTCTTCCAGCTCCCCTGCGACCCTGTCGATCCTACCGCCCAGTCTCGAATTGCAGCTGTTGGCCACATGGTCGGAATAGATATATCAAGGGCTCCCGTGCAGCCACCCTTCTTCAATTCACACCTCCCCCGGGACTCCCAAACAGACCTCAACTTCCACACTCCCTCAATGCCGTACATTCAACAGCCTCCGGCTCTCAAGTTAGACACCAAGATGGACGCCCCCAGCACCGAGCTTCTCACCGCATTCGCCAAGTATGCTGCCCCCGTTGCCGACCATCGTTCCTGGGCGTGAGTTCTAACTTGATTGCAGGCTGTTCTCCTCGGGCAAATACTCAGACCTCACGGTGCGATGCGGCGAGCGAAGCTGGTCGGTTCACAAGGCAGTCATCTGCTCGCGGTCAGGATTCTTTGACGGGGCTTGCAGCCTGCCGTTCAAGGAGTTGGGGACAGGCGTCATCGACCTCAGTGAGGACGACCCCGAGGCCGTTGAACACATGATCAACTGTACGCATTGAAGCAGTCCGCAAGGGGGAGGCGCGCAGCTAACGTGGGCGCTAGATTTCTACCACCTGGACTACCTTTCCAAGGCGCCAAAGTCGCGGCGCACCACGCAGCCCTCATCTCCGGCCTCAGGGCCTCGCGCGCGGGCCAAGCTCAGCGCCAGAGCGGCGGTGCGAAGCCCGGGGAAGCTGGACCTGGCCCTGGTCGAAGATCCGCTGCTAGCGCAGGCGCACGCGCAGTCCGTGCCCAGCGCGATCAGCGCGACCGAGATCCCGTCGAGCGTTCCCGCGTCACCGCTCACCCCGCCCCGCACTAATGACCGCATCGACTACTTTTCGCCCATCGACGCGAAGCTGCCCCTGTCGCCGGTCGATTCCCAGGGTCTCGACGACGATCGCGTCGACTTCGCCTCGTACGAAAGTGAGAGCGAAGATGAGGCCAGCTCAGACGACGCGCCCTCGCACCTCATCGCCCACGCCAAAGTCTACGCAATCGCTGAAAAGTAAGCTCATTCTTTGTCTTGTGATAAACCGCCCCCCACTGCCCAATGGCGAGCCGCCAGGCCCTGCGTCTGACTGCACGCATGCCACGGCCGTCCAGCGTCATGAAACGCTCACCCCCGCTATTCGCGCGCCCGCTGCTGGCTGCAGTCATCTTTCTTGCCTTGTTCGGAAACTCGCTGCCCCGCCATCAATCACGTCGCACGCTGCCTCAACCCAACATTCCTTTAAGCTTCCGAGCCAACGAGCGGCCCAAACGCTGTCGTTTGCTTTTCTAACGTTTCCATGGCTAACCCAACCCCCGCTCTGTAGATACGCCATCACCGGCCTCAAATCCCTCGCCCGCCGCAAGTACGCAAGCCAGCTGTTCGACGACAACCATTGGTCCTCGCGGACCGCCGACTTCGCCGAGTCGATGATCGAGGTCTACGAGAGCACGGTCGACACGGACCGCGGCCTCCGCGACCTCGTCATCCAAGCCTTCCGCCAGCATCCCGAGCTCGCCCGCAGCAAGGACATCGAGCTGGCGGTGCGGGACACTCCCGACGCCGCCTGGGAGCTGTTCAGGCTCGGTTGGGGTCTACCAATCTGCTAGAGTACCGACCCAGCATCATCCCCACGCCACGCCGCACGCCCTTCCCCCCTTGTTCCCGCCGCCCGCTTCGTGTCCCGTTCCCCTCCTGCCCCCCAATCTCGATTGTTGAGGGAAAAGCCAAGGCGGAAGCTGCAGATGTTTTTGCGAAACACGGCAGCCGGGCTGCAAAAGCGCCGTATCCCTGCAGCTCTCGGACGTATCGAAGCGGACGCCCTCCGACAGACACATGCGACATGCAGGGCAAAGACAATACTGCAGGCGGTGGTGGTGGCGAGGCGCGGGTTGAGTGTGTGTTGTGCACACATCGCTTGCGCGTTCGCTTCCATTCATGTTGATGGATTGTCACTTTTTTGTGCAAGGCGACACAGCTGGCGTCGCGGCGTTTACCATGTTTCTTCTCTCGTTTTTTGGCACATGTGGCGGCTTCCTCAACCGGGCCTTAGTGCTCGTTACGACTTGTAGTAGTAGACGTACAGCGAGATTGTTTGATTATTTTTTTTCTTTCTGGTGTTAGGAAAAAGGGAGAACGGCGTCCACGCAAAGAACTGTTTTGCGCAACGGCGGAAGGTGGGCTTGTCGGGGACCTCGATTGTCTCCACAGCCTTGTACAGTACCAAACTCCACAATGAACCAAATACCAACCACTATTCACGAAATCTGTTCAGCTCTACCTTCACCGCGTTTCCATTTTGGTTCAGCTCAATATTGGTTTGCTCAGCCTCGAGCCCCTTTTTCCTTCTCCATTGTTCCGAAATTCTGGTGTAGCTGCACTGCCCCTCGGTGTAGTTACGCCAAACCGAACCACGACAGCACGACAGCAGGCCTAGCAGGTGAGTGACGCACCATTTTTCCTGCCCATCCCATCAGCGGGACCGGGGCTTATCAAAATGGGGCGGCGGGCAGGGGGGCAGAGGCAGACCCTGGTCGCACGAGAACATTCGCCGAACAACGCCAAATTCGTTTCAGCCCCACAAATAAACAGTAGTAAGTTGCTGCACCCCTTGACTCCGCAGGGCTGCAGGCTGCAGGGCAGGGCCCCAACAGCTGCTGCTCCGCGGGCTGGCGAAAACCGCGATCCACCAGGGCCAAAGAGACACACGGCGCGCGTACGACATGTTGACTGACACAACGAACGGGAGACACACACACACACACACTTTTCATGCAATCCCAACTGGCGGGAACAACCCTACAATACTACTTGTGCCCCCGCATTTGCCAACTCGACACATATGTAACCAGCATCGTTCGATCAGAACCCTGACACCATGTCGTTCGATGTGGGAAAAAGAAAAGTAAAAAAAAAAAAAAAAAGAAGAAGAAGAAGCGTATTGCTGGGGTCACACGCACCGCAGGGCTATCAACACCCGGGAAAAGTCACCACGTGTGAGAGAGAAGCGGACAAAAATACCCATTTCGGCTGCAAGGAATAATAGGCGATGACGGCGGCGGGCGGGCGGTTAGATGCATGATGTGGCAAAAAGGAGAGATCAGACTAGACTTGGACCTGGACCTGGGGACGGGATCCCCCATATCACGGTGCTACGTGGTACGAGATGGAGGGGGGGCGGGCAAGCGAGCGAGCGATGAAAGGAGGATTGCGGGATGGATCAAGAAGGCTTAGGATGGTGGAGGAGGAAGGGGAGCGGAAGGCTTTGGCCGCCCCCGCCGCCCTTTTTCGTATAGGTGGGTGGTGCACGTGAGGATTCTTCCATACTTGCCCTTTTACAGCTTGTCAGCCGGTTGAGTTTCCGCCTAGCTGAAGTCTCGCCGGCCGGCCAGCCCAACCAGCCCGGCCAGCTCCCGGCCAAGCTGAGAAAATGTGGCAATGTCCGCGCATGTCATTGGATGGGCTGAGAAGAAAGCCGGGATTTCCGTTGCTTTTTCGGCCCAGCCGAGCACTTTTTGATTGCCAAACCATTGGTCGGGTGGTCTATTATTATTTACGGACGTCAGAAAACGGAAGTACGCAATAACGAAAAGCAAGCTGGGCGTGCGGTGCAGAATGACGATTGGTGGTGGCTTTTTACTTCTCTTCTTTTTTTCCAAATGCGGTCCCCGCATTTGGCTGGTAGAAAGCCATACCTAGTGTTCGGCAGTTGGGAAGGCTGACGAGGAGGGCCCGCTAAGGCAAAGCAAGCGAGCGGTAAGGTGATTGTCAGCTGCAGCTCATGAACAGGGGAATTTCCCCTCTGTCCTACAATTTTCCGCTCTTTCTCTTTGTTTCCGATGAAACTTTGGTAGGAGGCGTCCATGTTTTGGGAAGCGTGGCTGGGATCAAGGAAGAAGGGTAAGCTTTAGGCGAGACGAGAGAACCGGGGCCGCAACTGGTCTAGATTCGGCGTCGCGGACACTGATACGTACCGGCCGATGGCGAAGTCTGCAAACGGCGGATTATTATTCAATCATTCGTCAGAGGTTGGAGCAAAGAGAAGAAGCACATGATAAGTCGGTTCGTGGCGTTGTCTGGAGGGGAAATTGTATGAAGAACGCGCGGTGCAGTCTTGGAAGGGCCCAGCATGCGTCATTGTCTCTGCCTTGCTTTTCGTCTTGTTCTCCCTGCCTTTCATCGCAGGAATATTTTGCAATAAGCATGTTGCCTCTGTAAAGTGGCCTGGGTCAATGAAATTCAGAGTCAGCGGCACGGGAGCGAAAGCATGAGGGGCATGAGGACAGTCATAGTAGAAACTGGGGGTGCCTGGAGGGCGGGACGGGGAAGGGGCGAGGACAAACGAGAGCAGTTTGAGGTGTGCAAAAGATGGGACCGATGGGAATGGCTGGCCAGCTAGAAGGACGGTAGAAGTTGGAGGCGTGGGTTTTGCCAACTGCCCATTCGCAGAAAGCCAAGCGGACCGGCCGGGCGGGCGGCAGGCGCACTGACGGTGGCACAAGGACACGCAAGTCTCGAAGTCTGGCTCTCTAGAGGAGAAAGAGAAACTTGGTGGGTTTTGGACGAGAACCACTGCCTTACCGGCCATATTCACTACTCGTGCCGCACGCAATCGAAAGGATGGAGGGATCTTCACCAACAGTTTTCTTGCTCCCCATGGTTCGTCCGCCGGCCTAGTACCACGAGGACCGCGTGGTCATCAAGAGCGCCACTGCTACTGACAGGCTCTCGTTTGCCTAGCTGTCGGTCATCACGGGCTGCCTTAGCTTCCTTTGAGGTTAAAACCTTCTGCAAAACCATATCTCGCGGTGCTGCTGATCAAGCCTCCTACGTACCTCTGGCAGCCAACCCCCTCCCTCCTCCGTGATCGAGAGAGGTGAGCGAATTCCTCCGTCTTACTGCCTGCCCCTCTTCTACCCCGCCAGGAGCAACAAGCACGCTGTTGACGCTTGCGTAACGTTCCGCTGCCCTAATCATCAAGGAGCAGCTTAACGCCCGCGCTAGCAGCACCGTTCGTTGCGGAGTGCTCACATCGCACGCGCCTACTCACGCATTGATCGTGGAAGTGAACGGTGGGCGACCAGCCGCGCGTAGCACCGCCTGCTTTCTCCTTGCTTTGCTTTTCGATGCAGCGCGCCTGATGATGCGCTGGCTGGGCCGAGCAGAAAGGAGCGGTACGCCGAGATAAACTTTGGCCCTATCCTCTCCGGCTCTGACGTGGAGGGGTGTCAAAGAGCAGGCGGCGGCGCGTGCTTCCAACCGCCCCGGGATGAAGCATGATCTTCGAACGGGCCGTCCGGCGAGTCGGGCGGGTGCTGCGCCGGTCGGTGAGTCGGGGCGGCTAAATTGTCGCCGCTTGGCGCCGTTTTCGTTGTCGAGACGCGCAACATGGTGTGCGCGTAAGAGTAAGACCAGGATGGCGGGCCAAGGGTTGACTGTGACGAGACGAAGCACGACGATTGGGAGGTATGCCAGAAGCGCCCAAAGGGGAAGTGATGTGGTGGTTGGGAACGTTGCGGCGAGCAGCTCGGCCGGGGACACCCTTCGCTAGCCTCGCACAAGACCTCGGCCGAGGAGGGGTGAGCGCGTGGGGCGGGCGCCCTGCTGGCGGGCGCCCTGCTGGCGGGTCGTCATGCGTGCGAGGCTAGCTGGCTGGGCGACCCAACGCTGGCTGTGATATGGTGGAAGAATTCAGGGGCAGAAGAGGGAGTGATGGCCGGCGACGCGCCGTGGTGTGATGCGCTCTGCGGGGGTTAGTGGTGGTGATCACCTGGGGGTGAGCCAGCTGTCGGCGCGCATGTTTTGGGCATGGCCGTGGCGGTGCTGTCGGGGAGTGACTTGCCGTCAGGAATGTCGTGGCCAGCCCGGATTGATCCTAGTCCCAGCCGCCACTCGGCCTCCATGACCCCGCCGGACGCCTCGAAGCTTTCCATCTCTCAAGCATCACTTCGTGGCCGCCCGTCAGCACCTTCACTACTTGTGGTACCAACTAGGTTCGCCTGATCTTGCAGCTGCCGCTGAATGCTTTCCCGACGTCCGTCCTCCGCCTGGGCCCCAATGCACGCTACAACCGCGAATTCGTCAGCTCTCGCACTGCCACTGCCACTGCCGCAAACGGCGAAAAGGAAGACCCTAGCTCGGTCTAGATCTTCCATCTACAGAGACCCTGATTCCTTTTCTGGGACAGGGTCCTCCCAATGAGCGCTACAACCGCACACGCTTTTACGTCCGATGCAACAGTTACATCTTGGTACGGTCGAGATCTGACAGCTACGGAGACCTCGTGCATTGCTCCGGATCTTATCTGGGAAAGCGTTCGGGATATCTGGTGGTTGACCGGAACCACGGCCATCAAGCCCTGTCGTACTGAAGATCGTGGGATCTAGTCGTGAAGAGTCGACCAGGTTCAAGTCATTCAAGAGCTTTGGTAGCAGGACTTGAGCTATCCCGAGCGGCTAACGCGAGAAGGCAAAAAAACCATTCGGGCTCGTCAACGCATGACATCTTCCAGTCTGTCTGGGGTTTTGTATGTTTGGCACCCCCATTTTGCCTGAGCCTTGGCTATATCGGTCTCGTAAGCTCACAGACTACATACCGATATCGCGATGATCATTTGGGTTGAAAGATAGCCCTCTGATTCTACCTGAAACTTGAATGCCAGAAACTCCACTTCTGCCGTGAAGATCACTGCACAACAAACTCCAATTGGAGATTTGAAAATGCCTCGCCCTGAAGACAATGGAGAAGACCGATTGCAGACCTGACGTTTCCACAGACCCACCCAGCAGATGATCTCAGGTGGTCCCACACTTAGGCAATAGCAACGCTCCCCTTTCCCACTTTTGTGGTTGACGCGCTAATGCCGAACTTCTCTGTAGCAAATTGCCAGATCTACCAATCGGAAGACTGCGTCGTTCATCCTTACCCGCGGCAATTAATGTAAGTGCCGTTTCCGTTAATGACTACAGGGTCTCTCAGCACTTGTGTGGGGCAAGGCGGGGAAACGGTATGTCACAAGTGCCTGAATGCCCCGCATTGGAAGATACAGGGATATGCGTGCATTGAATAAAAAATGCGATGGGAGCCCCGATAAGAACATTCAGAATCGAATTGATTGCATCTCTGGCGGACTCCATCTCTGGTCCAATTTGCTTCCTTTGGCTGCCAATGGCCTCTACACGTCCTCTCGCTCTGCCCCCGGGGGTTTCCGAGAGTGTTTTCCACAACTTCATCGAGCGGATCACCAGGACGGCCCCGGATGTCACGATCGTGCGGTCGAAAGACCAATTCCCGGACGGCGGGTACCTGGAACCACCTTCCAGCCATGATCCGTTCTACGTGCAGGACAAAGATCACTTCATTGCTTCTGCATTCATCTGCCCGAGGTCCGTTGATGAGGTGCAGGACATTGTGCGCGCAGCGGGAGACTTTGAAATCCCCATATGGCCAACATCTCTCGGGAGGAACCTCGGTTATGGCGGCGCTGCTCCGCGCGTCAGGGGCAGCGTGGTGCTCAATCTCGGCAAGCACATGAACAGGATCCTCGAGGTCAACGTCGAAGGGGCTTACGCGCTCGTCGAGCCGGGCGTCACTTTCGAGGCTTTGCATAACTATCTGGTGGAGCACAATTTGAGGGACAAGCTCTGGGTGGATGTCCCGGACTTGGGCGGGGGGTCGGTTCTGGGCAATACTCTTGAGCGGGGTGTGGGGTACACTCCTTACGGCGGTATGTGATATTCGAACATCTGCACATGACGGCAGTTGTGTTGACTGTCTCTTGCAGATCACTTCATGATGCACAGTGGTATGGAGGTGGTTTTGGCCAACGGCGAACTGCTCCGCACAGGCATGGGCGCATTGCCTGCGCCGAAGTCCGAGACGGAAGGCATCACGAAACTACATGAAGAGCCTGGAAACAAGTGTTGGCAATTATTTCCCTACGGGTTCGGCCCGTACAACGACGGGCTGTTCTCGCAAAGCAATCTCGGCATCGTGACCAAGCTTGGTTTGGGAGTAAGTAACTTGTCTTCCGCCCCGTCGTCCCGCACAGGTGCTAACAACTTCTTCCAAGCTCATGCCCAATCCCGGAGGCTATCAGGCATACCTCATCACCATCCCCAGTGACGAGGACCTGCACAAGGCTGTGGAGATCATCCGGCCCCTTCGCCTGGTAAGCACGGAAATGGCATACCATCTCCGAACCACCACACCACGCCCTAACACAAACACCAGAACAACGTAATCCAAAACGTCCCAACCCTACGATACGTCCTCCTCGATGCCGGAATGATGGGCCACAAATCCGACTACACCTCCTCCACCGACCCCATCGACGACGCCACCACCGACGCCATCGGCAAGAAATTCAACCTCGGCCGCTGGAACTTCTACGGCGCCCTATACGTAACCAGCACCCCCTCCCTCCTCACCATCCCCCTTCCAGTTCCCTCACTCCCGCTAACGAGATAAAAAACGACGCAGGGCCCCGAAGAGATCCGCACCGCCATGTGGAAGCTCATCAAATCCGCCTTCTCTGCCATCGCCGGCGCGCAATTCTTCTTCCCAGAAGACGTCCCAGACGCGCGGGCGGTGCTGCACAACCGCGCCAACGTACTGCAAGGGATCCCCAGCTACGAGGAGCTGCGGTGGGTCGACTGGCTCCCCAACGGCGCGCACGTCGCCTTCTCGCCCATCAGCCGCATCTCGGGCGGCGACGCGCAGCGCCAGTACCGGCTGGCCAAACGGCGCTGCGCCGAGGCCGGCTTCGACTACATGGGCACCTTCGTCGTCGGCATGCGCGAGATGCACCACATCGTCGAGGTCGTCTTCGATCGCACCGACGAGGCGCAGAGGAGGCGCGCGGAGGCGCTCGTGAGGGGCTTGGTCGACGAGTGTGCCCGGCTGGGCTGGGGCGAGTATCGCACGCATCTGGCGTTTATGGATCAGATTGCCGCGACGTATGCGTGGGGTGGCGGCGCGTTGATGCGGTTCAATGAGACGGTGAAGGATGCGTTGGATCCGAAGGGCATTTTGGCGCCTGGGAAGAGCGGGGTCTGGCCGAAGCGGTTTGTGGGGTTGAAGGGGAAGCTTTGATGGTGTTTTGGAGGGTGGTAGTTTGCGCGGGTTTTGGTTTGTGAATGGAGCATTGGGGAGATTGAGCTTGTTTGCTGTCCGGTTTCTCATGGTTTTACTCAGATGGATGTTTTGATAGTGCTTTCACCATGATGTCTACAGCACTCGAGTTTTGAGCTCCATGTTTGGGAGTGGTCGAAGGTTTCTATTGCCGTACACAGGAAGGTTAGGTTTTTGTGCTACTCTTTGGATTCAAATAACGCACCCCGGTCAAGACAGCAACGGGCGGTTACATTCGAGAGCAGTCTCGGCGATCATTGGTATCTGGCGAATGAACGCTTACGCAAGTGTTCTTCTTGCATATTGGGTGCCGGGGTATATGCCATGCATGTCGAAGCGAGCGAGATCAGCCGCTGACCGTCCCAGCCTCGTTCAACTCCAATACATCATACCCCACTCCATCCTTTCGTCTTCCTCGCCGCCCAGATGCGGCACAAGCACTATGGACCCAGTGTCTGCGCTATCGGTTGCTTGCAACATCATCCAGCTCGTGGAGCTCAGCACCAAGGTCGTGGTCGGTGCTGCGGACATCTACCGGGAGGGCACGAAGCAGGAGAATGCGGATCTCAATGACGTAGGTGCTGGCATACCTCATATGGACTCTGACTGAGATACACGAAGGTCACGACAAGCCTTATCAAGTACACCGCGACGGTGAAACGTGGTTCATCCGGCCCATGCGACGGCGAGTTGCAGGATATTGCGGACAAGGCTGAGAAGGCAGCAACAGAACTTACAACTCTGCTGAAAAGTTTAAGCGTACCGAAGGATGCGGAACACCGGAAGTGGAAGGCTGTCCGAGTGACGGTCAGAAGCTTGCGCAAGCAAGAGAAGGTGCAGAACTTGGAGAGTCGGCTGCAAAGTTTACAAGGGTTGTTGAATCTATGGATGCTACGAGCAACGAGGTAAGACTACGTTGCATGAAGCTTGGCCACATACTATGGTCAGGGACGAGACATCCACAATTCAGAGAGACATCGCAGAACTTGACAGACGTCATAAAGATCTTGGCACAGAGACGACCCAGTCACTCGAACACATTAAGCAGACGCTCAGTAGGATCGAAGAGCTGATAGCACAAGACCGGTTGAATGTGCATAGCCAGTCTTCCACATTGACGCCGGATCCTCCAGAAGCAGTAGGCTTAGCCGCAAATTCTGGAGGGGTCTTGAGCGCGATCAAACGATACCTTACGCCTGGACCCATTCAAGGCCTCAATTCCGCGGAGGAAGATGAGCTCCAGAACAAGCGCGAAATGCAGATGAAGCAAGCGATGCGCCACTGGCCCGAAGTGCACGAGCAGATGATGATGATCTCAAACGAAGCGAAGACGATCGCGAAAGACCATGCGTTGCTGCTCACACTCCACCACCCTGATTTGGATCGCCGCTTCAGTGGCGTGGAGGATGAATACCCCGAAACCTGCCAATGGGTATTCGACAATAAAAACCACGGATTCAAGGACTGGCTTGCGTCGGGTGAGGGCACCTACTGGATCTCTGGAAAACCAGGCGCGGGAAAATCGACACTTATGAGGTTCATCTTCGATCAACAAGAGACAAGAGACGTCCTTGCCGAGTGGGTCGGAGAGGATGAACTTTTGATTGTGAAGCATTTCTTCTGGGTTTCAGGCACTGAAATTCAAAGATCCTGCGAGGGTTTCCTTCGATCCATGTTGGTACAGTACCTCCTGCAATGGCCACACCTGATCCCGCTCATCTTCAATGGAAATTCGGACCCGTTCAATAGTCGGTTTGAATCGTGGACCTTGAAAGTCCTGTGTGAATGCCTAGACCGCACGCTGGCCAACCTGCCTCGCAAGGCAAGAATACTAGTACTTGTCGATGGACTCGATGAATGCGACCACGACCACGCCGAACTCATCAGCCTCCTCGACCGATTCATCTCTCCAGGTCAGAGTAAACTTTGTGTTTCCAGCCGTCTTTGGAACATCTTTGAGAGATCATATCGTCCTCGAGGCAATCACTTACGCGTTGAGGACTTCACCAGGGAGGATATCAGGCTTTTCGTGGAAGGAAAACTTCTAACTGATCCATTTATGGGGCCTCTATTGGACTCTGAGAGATCAACCGATGTGTCGGTGATCGATTCCCTGCTCGATCGCGCAGAAGGTGTATTCTTGTGGGTTAAATTGGTGGTGCGGCTATTGTTGAGAAACGCACCGGACGAACCCACAATACCAGAGCTTCATCATCTAATCACGGAGTATCCTGTGGAAATCGATCAGCTCTACGACAGGATGCTGCGGATGATTGAAAGATCGGGATTCATTCAGGAAGCAGCCAGGATTTTCCTCCTCGTCATGAATCCACTGTTGCACAAGACCATTGACAAAGTCTGGTTCATGAACATGGAGAAAGAAGATCCCAACTACGCAATTGCTAGGCCAATACGTCCGTATACAGACTTTGAACGAATTCGGTTCGGGAAGATGTATTTGCGGCTCAAGGGACGATGCATGGACTTCATCCAATCCACAGAGATAGAGAGATGGGGGACGGATAGTGGACTGCTCTTGTACGGGACTGAAGACATCCATTTCTTTCATCGTAGCGCTCATGACTTTCTAAGGCAGAAGGAACAATGGCTGAAGAACGCAGCGGGGGCAAATTTTGAACCGTTGCAAACGGCATGCAAAGCAACGCTCGGATCACTCAAGAGCTTGGACCTTACCCTAGACGCTAACGAGAGCGTCTATGTAACTGTCGCCGACGAAATCCTTCGTTTGTTTCAAGCGGCTCATGATTCTGAATATTTGAACAACAACCCTCTGCTTGCGGAGCTTGACGAAGGAAAGAAATATTTCATGCTGTTCGGGCCTAAGTTGATTGTAAGTCATTTTTCCCTGGGCAATTATCGAACACCTCACACATGGGATATCAACGGAATATACTGATCTAAATGCATTGCGACAGACTCACTATTCAGGGAAACACGATCCATCCAAGCTCTCATACCCCTACAACAACATTAACATCGCTTTCATGGGATTGGTAGTAAGATTCGGCCCCATTGCTTTTGTAAAAAGGGAACTACAAAGATCAGACGACAAGTCTCATTTGAACCATGCTAAATTTCAGTGCATGATGGATTTCGCATTGATGCCGGACTCAACAGATCCAATTTTGGGTCCCAGTTGGCGCAGTTTCGATAGGCAACTCGTCCAAATGCTTCTCGACAGGCACGTTGATCCTAACGATATGAGCACTATCTCATCGGACAAAACTATCTGGGTAGGTTTTCTGGAAGAATTACCTAAATCATACTATTCCAAACCGATGAGCGAGGATTTCAAGGAGGTAACTGGATTGCTTCTGGACTACGGCGCCAACCCGTTCGCGGTGATTGACTGGCAAAGATAAACGGGCGATTTTCGATCTGGTCCCATTGAGGAGCTATTCCAGGAATTACTTCCTCCAGATGACGCGCTTTTCGGGAAACTGGCACAAAGCCGCAGGGCGAGCCAGAAAGGGCAAGATCTGGGGTCGGCTCAGGCGGAGGTTATGTTGAAGGTGTGCGGATGTCAGTATGGAGCTTTCAGTTAGCGCGAATGTTTCCATAGGACCTTCAGGTCCAACCACTGCCGTTTTCAGGACAGAATATATTCAGGGGATGGCTCATGGAGATTTCGGGAAATGTTCACTGTTCCGGGCTACCTTCGAAGACCACCGTTGTAAATAATCCAGGAGAAATTTATTTCCACAATTCTCTTCATCACGGCCTTCTCGGGGCCAGACTTAGCCATGGATTTGCCAGCGTTCCAGGTACGCGGAGTGGCAGTAATACGCTTTATGGCAGGCCCCGAGACCAAGTCCAAACCATATGCCCCACGTCCTCAACCTGTCAGCGGAGCTATGGAACCACACGTACACACAATGGTTCCCTCATCCTCTCCAAGAGCTGCAAGCCTACGAGCTACAGATACTTACCATGAGAGCTGTGTGAAAGTCCTTGGCTTCATTGTACCGACAGCCAGCACAAGCAGACTACTTGCTGAGCAGCCTTACGCTTCGCCAGCTCATATACGGAGCCGGTAGCCCATTTAACGCCGATTACTCGACAAGGAGAAAATGCTGATGGCCGGGTACTCGCAAGTCTTGCTGCCTCAGCTGCCAATGCAACACTGATCGAGTCTCGTCGCTTGCTCGTGTCAATTATGGCTGCTGCCCTGAAATGCCGTAGATCAAGGACGTACCTACTTCTGCCAGCGTCAAAGTGGATGATCGCTGCTGTAGGTCCTCGCGTGATCAGCATCTTATCTTCGGCACCAACGCATGGCACTCCAGAATGAAGGTAGCGAGTTCCGCGTCATTGGCAGGATTCCATCGAACGGGGGCGTCATCGCCGACGAGAGAGCAGTGGAAGGCACAGTCTTGTGTTGTTTCCAAGGTAGCCGGCGAATCAACCAATCCCAATCGGGCAACCCAACGAGTAGTAAACATCACGAGGCATCAGCCAGCCAGCAATCCAACCGTGTACGTTCATAAGCTCATAATATTGGTATCATCACTGCAACTTCGATTTCTCTCCCCGCCTCTCCGTCCACCCATCGGACATCGAAGGCGTGAACGTTTGGAAAAGAAAACGAACAGAAAAAACAAGGTATCATCGCAAACCATCCCCTCAGGACAACAACAACCCATTTACTCGGCATCGCCAATGTTCTCCCTCTGCTTCTCAAAGGTAAAGACCTTCTTCCACCTGAAAGCAAGGATGTCCGCAGTGGTTTCCTTGACTTGGACCCAGTTCTCGGCCACGATCTCGCGGGTCGGCTTCTGGAAGATCAGATCAATCTCCTCGAGCGTCTTGTCCTTGGTCTCGGGCATGAAGAACAGCTGGTAGAACCAGCCGAGGATGGCGATGCCGCCGTAGAAGCCGAGCGTGAGACCGACGCGCGTCATAGCCTTCATCATGCGGTCGAAGTTGTACGTGACGATGAAGGACGACAGGAAGAGCCAGCCGTCAGAGGTCGTCATGCCGTACGAGCGGAGGTAGGTGGGGTAGCATTCGCTGGGAACGACTGATTTTTTTTTTTTGGTTAGCATTGTGCGTCTTGAACTTATGTGGAAAGGTCGTCGACTTACCCCAAGTAAGGGTGGCGTAGGAGCCGAAGAAGCTCTGGTAGATGATGATACCAGTGAGGTACAGACCCTGCTGAGCAGTGACGCTACCGCCGTACTCGGACACACCGCAAAGGATAAGACCGATGAAGAAGCCGGGCAGCATAGCAATGGCCCAGAAGCGGCGACCGCAGCGCTCCATGTACAGGACGGCGGGGATGGTGCCAAGCAGCAGCGAACCGCCACCGACGAGCGACATGTAGTTGGCCTGGATCTTGTCGAAGCCGATGTTGGTCATGAGCACCGACATGTAATACATGATGGCGTTGATGCCGGTAAATTGGCCGAGGAAGATCATGATGTTGGCGTAGATGATGGCGCGGCGGGCGCGCGGCACGGTGATGAAGTCGAGCCACGGGAAGCGCCTGTTGCTGGCGCCGGCGGCGACCTCGGCGTCTTCCTGCTCCTGCGAAGCCTTCATGACGAAGAACTCCTCGCGCGAGTCGGCAGTCTCGACGCCGCGGATGCGCTTCCAGACCTTGAAGGCCTTGAGGGTCTCGCCCTTGTGCATGTAGAAACGGGGGGACTCGGGCATGAAGAGCATTCTGTCAAAGTGTCAGTCATTGCACAGGTGTAAAGGTAGAGGGGCGGCTTACCCAATAAGCATGATGGTGGAGAAGACGAGAGAGGAGCCAAGGATGTAGCGCCAGTTGCCGGGGACCTTCAAGAAGATGGCCGCAACGACGTAACCCAGGACCTCACCGAGAGCAATGTTGAACTGATACAGGGAGACCATGTTTCCACGAAGTCTCCTCTCGACAGTCTCGGCGACGTAGACGGGGACGGTACCACCCTCGAGGCCAACACCAACGCCGAGCAGAAGACGGGCGACGACGATCATGGCGAAGTTGATGGAACCGGCGCAGAGCGCGCCACCAATGGTGTAGAAGACGCAGGAGATGATGATGGACCAGCGACGACCGAACCATTCGTTGGCGGGCGACAGCAGCAGGGCACCGGCGACGGCGCCGAGCGGCATGCCGGCGTTGACCAAACTGTTCTGCGAGTCGGTAAGGCCGAGATCCTCGGGCAGGAAGAGGTTGGCGCCGGAGATCAGGGACTGGTCGAGGCCGGACAGCAGGCCACCCATGGAGGCGAAGGTGACCAGCAGCCAGGTGAAGTGCTTGGGGTTCTTGAACTCGAGGTCGAAGATGCCCTTGTGGTAGCCCTCGGCCTTGTGGTCGTCCTCCAATTGGCGAATCAGAGCGTCGACCTCCCAGCTGCCGTTCTTGGCCTTGGCAATGGCATCGGCCTCGCTCTTGACGACCGGGACGCTGCCGGTGCGGACAGCCTCCTCGATCATCTCCTTGTTGTCGGGCGCGTGCTTCTCCACGTGGGAGGCATCGGCGGCGATTTTGTCCTCGGGCTTGATCTCAGACATGGTGGAAAGAGTTGCCGGATCAAGGAGGGCGGGGGTTGCCAGGAATTGGAGGCAGGAGTGAATGGGGAAGGAGGAAGCGCCTTGACTGCGGGCTCGGGAGGCTTTATGGGCGCGGGCTCTGGCGGGGCTGCCGTGGAGAGCAAGAAGCTGGTCACCCCGGGCCCCGCTGGCCGGGCTGCGGAGGACTGGAGAGCCCCGTCGTTCGCTGGACGCCGGGCCGACTTGCAGAGGATGGTCGCGCCGTGCTGGGGTGCTAGCCCCGGAGCTGCGAGGCGTGTTGGTGGGGTGCTCCGGGTCTGAAGGTTGTGACTGCGGCTCCGGGCGCCCAATGAGCCAACCGTAGCGTGATGTCGGCGGCTGATGATGGGCGCTCAACGCCTCTGCACACAGGCCAGGCCAGCCCGCCTACGACTGGTCCCGTCGTGGCCGGCCGTGCCGCGTCGGCAGCAAGGCGCTGCCACCCGCGACCGTGGCTGCCCGGCTACTGCGCCGTTGCCGACACCACGCCTGCCGCCGATTAACCGCGCTTTTGTTGAGATGTGCGCTTGCGCCGCCGTCAGCCAAGGGCGGGAGGCGTGCTTGGCTGACTCTTGCGCACGCTCGTCCGCTGCTTGTCTGCTGCCGCGCGCGCTTGGGCCGAGGCGGCGAAGCGATCGCAGCTGTCGACGCGGCCCACATCGCGGCCTGAGGAGCGCGGGCAATTATCGTGGCGTGAAGGGCGCGTTGGTGGTCGTGGATGGCAAGTGCCGGCGCCGTATGCATTTCTGGACGCGAGGCCGGCACTCCAGGACCCACTCTTGCTCTCCAGGCGGAGCGCGGTGAGCTCCCCGTGGCACGTCGTCGGAGAAAGTGCGGGCGCGGAGAGAAAGGGGGGCTCCGCGCTCTCGCCTGCGCCTCCCCACGGGAATCAGCCTGCGACCGCGGAGATCATGGGCCTCCAACACTTACCCGGACGAACAACATCGCGGATTCCACCACGACTCTCTGGCTAAACTCGCGATGCTCAGCCTTACCCGTCACGATCTCCCGCACGCGTCAAGCCAAGCAGCCTTTCCCGCAAGCCATCCCTTGGCTGCTGCGACGTCCGGAACCTTAATCGAACCGGCAACGCTCGGGGCCATTTCAAGCCCCCCAAAGCGCCAATTCCTGTCCTTCTGACCCTTCCTGCGCCTCAAAAGGGAGACGCTCCCCTCCAGTGTTTGTGAAGCCGTCACCACTGCTCACTGTTGTCGGCATTGCGGTGCACGTGATCCCTGCCGCATTGGGAAATCCGGAGAAGAAATCCTGGGGAAGCACCGCTTCAGCTGCTTCGATCGTGTGACGTCGTGAGACATTTTCTGCTCGAAAAGCCCTTCTCTTCGAAGCCTCTTTCTCGCCTTGCCAGAAAAGACTTGCCTTGCTCGAAACGAGTCCAAGGCCGTTGGTGTTCACCGCTGTTGCGCCGCGATGGAAACGCAATCCCGACATTTGCCGGACTCATATCCAAAAGCGGTGAAGTTGTACCAAAGCCCAGACGCGTTCCCGGCCCACCCCTGTGCCATGCAACGCCTCCATGGAACCCTGCTCTTTCGTCCCTTCCTCTTCGCGCTTGATGCTTTTGCCGGCCGTTTTCGAATTTCGCAAGTGGCGATCCTACGTCAGGTTTTCTGGTGTCAAAAAAAAAAAAAGCCATCGGCACTTTTCTGTCGGCCGGCCTTGATCGTGCGCCGGCCGGCCAGTCAGTCAGCCAGCCAGCTCGGACGGATCCTACCCGACCCCAATTGCGGAGCCCCCGTGTGTGAAAAATTTCCAAGATGAAAATGAGCAGGCACGCGCCCACTGGAGATCCGGAGACATCTCTGGCGGTCTCTACTTCTCTAGTTTTCCTGTTTGACCATGGGGTCGCGCCAGGTTCCGTGGCTTCGGAGGCGCGGGCATGGCAACATCTTGGCAAGGATGACCTTCCTTGCATGCACGCCCGACAACCTGGTTCCCACACTGTCGCAGCCGATGATTGTCGTCTCCCCCGCCCTGGTGAAGAAAAATTACTGCCGCCGCGGGGGGATGACGACCGACATACGGACGACGGGGAAAAGGGCCCTGGCAGATTGGCAATATTCAGCGACGTTTCGCCGTACCCGGTATGCTTGACTCGCACGCCGGAACGCGCTAGAACGTACGCAGCCGTGGACAGGCAGCAGGTGCGTGTTCCCTGATTCTTCGGCATTTGGGTGGTTTGACGGAGGAAGGTGGCGTCCGTTCCTGATCATGGCCGAAGGAGGCCAATCCCTGCCCGCTGCATCCGTCTGCTCACTAGAGCCCGATTGCCCGCCCTCGCGTGTTCCCACGTTCCGTGGCCTCGAACGAACTCTCGCATCCAGTAGTCACGGAATTCGCGTAGTCGCATGGTCAGCGCCACCACCCGCGGTACCTAGGTGGCCGGTGAACAGATCTCTCGGAACCGAACACGTCGACCCTAACCCCATTGAGGCGCAGAAGAGCGCGGGAGGAGGCGAAGGCCGGCGACCGGGTGACAACCGCGAGAGAAGAGACAGATGCCATGACTGAGAGTGCAAAGGCAACAAGGGGTGTGATCCTTTGAAGGGTCTCCCGGCGATGGCCTGATGGAGTTGTTCTGGAATCTGTGGGGTGACTGCGGGTTCCATTGGTGGATCATTCAAGCGACGAGTAAGCCCGTGACCCTTCCTCAAGGCATGACCATTTCGAAGAGGCGCTTACAAGAACGTTGGAACTGTTTCTCTACACAGATGACGTTCGCATTCCCTCGCACCATGGGACGTCGCTACCCTTCGCCAACGAGGACCATCGCATTCCTCCATCTTCAGCCTCCTACATGTTGTTCCAGAGACTAGGGGCATCGCTGGAACAGTTAGGCACAACTGCGTACCACTTGACTCTGGCACAATCCTGAAATTGGGATCGCATCATACTGTGAACACAATGCCACTCGACCAATCTTGCTGTCGGAGCGCCACATGCTACCGACGAGGCGCAAATGATGTCGCCAGTTGCTGGCCTGGCCAAGTGTACGTTCGTCTAGGGATTCGCTGGCGCAAAATCAAAGCCGAAATATGGTGACAAGGGTGATAGACCCGGCCCGAAGCGTTTGTGAACCCGTGTTGGTACAAGGCATCGGCCCGGAACCGGAAGGACTACAGCTGGGTAGCCGGGTAATTGGACCAAACGTTTCGCGCCGAAAATTTCCAAATTCTGCAGGATTGCGTATTTTGATCGTCTTTCGGCTTCTGCGAGCTCTCGTGTGCCAGGTGCAATGGATGTTCATGTCATTGAAGAGCAAATCGACTTAACACGGCCGGTAGGGAGTTCGTGCACTTGTCCTATTGGCATGGAAACAATGATCATCTGTGATGTAGCACTGCCGATGAACGCATTAGAAGGGGTTCCAGGTAAATCGCAGTTTCGATGAATTCAATCACTGATGTTAGCGAGTCCGGAGCATTCAGGTATTCCCCAGCAGATTGCAAACTTCTGTTCGATTAATAGTATGTAGCAGCGAGTATGAGAGCACGGAATTCTCTCTTCAAGTGTAAACGAGGATAGAGTTGCAGGGATCGATTGTCTAGACTGTACAGGCGCGGATGCTCAAGGTTACCACCCGACGACTCCCGGCCGCGGATTGGCGCTGATTTAGTACCAAGTCTTCTTGCCCTGTAATACATCGTCAGCATTGGTCCGCGGACTACCGAAGAACCAACGTACCAGAACCTGGCGGCACATCATGTACATGCTGGCGGCGAAGCCACCCCAGAGCATGATGTTGTAGGGCATGAGGATAGCCCTGCTGCGGGCGGTCTGGCGAAAGGTGTCAGCCCGGATTCAAAAAGCGGACCTGCCTCCTCTTCATAATGTGATTTAAGGTGTGCGGGATGACGTATAATTCGGCGTGGGGGTGCGGTTCGGCGGTGTTCAGCGAGGACATCCGGGGGAGCTCACCTTGTTCCACTGCCTGACGCCGTCGTGCTTCTGGAAGAGGCGCTGGTAGTAGGGAACGCGGTTCTCGCGGTTGACGAAGCTGTGCCGGAATTAGCAAGCTGCGGGGATACGGAAGGGATAGCCAGGCTCGGTCGGGTCCCTAGGCGCGGAGGGCAGTGGGCGCGCGCGCATCGGGAGCATCGCGGAGCAGCGGGGAGACTCACCCGGCCATGGTGATCGAGTTGGTGGAAGCGGAAGAGCGGAGAGGGGTGCAATTGGATGGGCTGTGAGCTTGGGGATGGCAGAGTCGTAGTATCGACTGATCGCAAGGCGCGCCAAGCCCGGAGCCCGGATCAACCGCCCGCCCGGCGCGGATGCATCAAATGCCTTGGCGCGGATTTGTCCATGGACAAGAAGATTCGTCTCTCCCGCCGCCGCCCTTTTGCGCCCTTGTCGACCGTTCCGATGGCATGTCGGAGGGCGCCTTCGTGAACCCCGACCATACCAGGCAATGCGCACTGCATTGGACCGGCTACTCGCCCGACCGTCGACCTTGCGAGTTCTGCGCCTGCTCATAACCGAAGAACTCTCCGTCTCGCGCGCGCAATGCCGATTGCCTCCTACGAAAGTCTCGACTGGACAACAACGCGTTACTTCTTCCAGGGCATACCAAGAAGGGAATGAGCATGGATCGGGCGCAGATCCTGGAACCAATGCCTTTGGCCACTACTCGCCCCCAGGTATCAGCGGCGAAGGCACTCAGGATGGGGTCGATACCTCTTTCGACAGATGGGTCGAATCGCTACATTTCAGACAAAGGCTGCATGGAAGCGACGGAGTCCAAGCCGTCTGGAAAGAGCTGAGGCAGAGCAACGTGGACTTGCCAACTACCGGCCGTTCCGCACGAGCCCTATGGGAGATTTTCCTCGGTGATGACCAATTACTTTCTGATGTGGTCGCGTATGCCGAGGACTTGAAAGAGAGGAAATCTCTTTTCTACATGCCGCTATACGAGAGTATCATCGGTCGTTGCTTTCACGAATCAAGGTTCCAGGACATTCAAAGGTGGCATCACAAGTTGTACGAGGCTTTTCCTCCCCGAGATGGTGCAATGCGCCGATTTGCCTCCAGAGCCGACAGCAATGCCTTTGTGGAGGCTTTCACTTACATTTATACTCGGAATCACGAACGTGATGTCTATGATGTCCTCATCCCTCGCCTTTGTAGCAGAAACCTCTGGCGCAGGGCGCTCCGGTGTCACAAATGGCTGATCAAGATGAAAGACTTCCCAACTGGGACTTCCATGGACTCCTCCCTAGAGCTGGCGTTCCAGGAGGTTTTGCTGGCCAATGGGCAAACACAGAGGGCCAAGCACAAGACCGCTGCTGACTCTCAGGACCATGACAGCATGAGATTTTCCAGGGAAAGCATGAATAGGGTCCTTGGAGAAGTACACGGGATTCAACCGAAGAGGATGGATGATCACTTTTGTGCCCGGATCTTCGCCACCAGGGCATTCTCAATAGACGTCATCATCCGCGGGTTGGGCATGTTTGGGGTGGACGAGGTGGGCCCGCTGGCATTGCGTGAAATGGCTTCGAGGATTGTAGACCCCGAGCAGATATCCTATAACATTCAGAGGTTGAATGAAGCAGGAATCTCTATTGGCCAATCCGTCTACTCTCAAGCTCTTCGGAAGTTTGCTGACACTCGCCGGCACGATCTCATCAGGGCGTTGACTACGACGGATCAGCATCCAGATGCTTTCGAGGACCATGATCTGCAGCGCAAGCTGCTTGGTACCTTCATTGAGAGAGGGAGTTGGGACGAGGCGCATAGAACTCTGGCCATTCTGACCGTCTTTCACCGCGATCCGGTCAGGGAGCAATGGAATCTTTTGGTGCAGAAGGTTTCCTCTCTGCGACTACTAGATATGCTCTGCAAGATTCTTGAAGACATGTTGTCTCAGAGCATCTCCCTCACAGAAGCGTCTCTGAGTGCACTTCAAGTGTACCAGCTCCGTCCGAGAACCCAAGGAAAAGCGCCTGTCGCAGGTGCCCTGGACCACGACGACACGACGTTGATCGGAAACATCATGCGCAGCACGCTCATGGCGGGCGGTCATGTGGGTGCCCAGCGCTGGATCGAGATCTTCAAGCGCTACGGCATGACGGAGCGTTTCGCTGAAGTCGCCAAGCTCGCGCTGTGGCTCGCCGACTGGTACTCGCCGGACCGCTCCTCCGCCAGCCCGGGAACCCTCCAAAGCGTGCTTCAGCGCAAGCGGGAAGCGTCGCAGCCAGCCATCGAACGCGCCCTCGCGCCAACCAACCCGCTCCATCCCCTCCGCCAGATCTTCACGAACCAACAGCTGCGCGCCTTCATCGCGTGGGGCGTCCGGCGCGCCCTCGTCCTCCCCACCCCGCTCGATCCCGAAAAGAGCCAGAAACCGCCGCACTACTGGGCCCAGGGGCTCCGGCTTTGCATGGCCCTCCGCAAGCGTGGCGTGTACGTCAGTGCGAAGCTCATGACGGTCGAGCTGCGTTTGCAGTTATGCCATCTGTTTGGGCGCTATCGGAGCGTTCGTGTCTACAACCGCCGCTCGGCTGCCAACATCCCTTACTCCATCCTGGAGATGATCGATTTTGCGAACCAGATGTGGGAAGAGGAGGCCGGCAAGCGTTTGATGGATCCGAGGGAGCTGATCAGAGGACCGGCGGATCATTTTGGTGCCTGGTGGGCGGCAAGGTTGAGGTGGGATGTGCTGCGGGGGGTTCAGGCGACTCTTGGGGAAAAGGAACAGTCGTCGGTCTTGCTAAGTGAGATCGATATGGCCCCATTGCAGGAGGTTGAAAGAGAGCTTGAGAGCAGTGGCCTTTGGGGGGATGGTGAGAAGTTCAATGTCCAGCAGACGCAGGACGCAATCGAAGCGGCTGCGTCGACATCGGAGCAGGATGGCCTTCCCTCAGGTTCGACTCTGGAAGACCCCTCGAGAAAACCTCCTTCCGAGCCAGCGAATAAGGGAAAGTACGGCAGTGATGGTTGAAAGTGATGCTTTGATCATGGTATCACGGGCGGAGACTTGACGCAAAAACATCAGCCACATAGACTGAAGACTTGGAATTGTGTTGAACGCACACTGATATCCGCATGTAATTCAATGTCAAGGCCTCGTGTACACCTTACTCTCCATGCTCGCTTCCAGTCCACGTCATTGCCGCATGTCGTCTTGCAACCACCCCATATCCCCTCACCCTCTCAAACCTTCGACAAAGCCTTGAACACCTCAAACCCAAACGCCAACCCAGACAGCGGTTCCGGCTCCCTCGCCTCATCCTCATCAACCTCGTCCCACTCGTCCTCCTCATCCTCCCAGTCCCCCTCCTCATCATCCTCATCATCCTCACCATCCCCATCCTCCTTCCACCCCCTCCTCCTCCTCGCAACCGCCCTCCTCTCCCTGTCCATCGCCCTCCTCTCCTCCTCCTCCAGAAACCCACCACCAACCTCCTCCCACGCCTCTCCCGCCGCCGCCGATACCGATACCGATGCCGACACTGGCACCGGTGGCCGCGACCGCCGCCGCTCCGCACGACACGACGCCTCGTCACCACCACCACCACCACCATCACCATCACCATCACCATCACCATCACAACCACCACCCATCTCCCCCACGTCCACCCATTCCCCGTGCAAGTCCCTCTCCGCCCTCGCCCGCCGCCTCGCGCGCCGCGAAAACGTCGTTTTGGCGCTGACGTAGCTGTCGTCGCTGTCGTCGCCGCCGTCGCCGTCGCTGTCGTCGTGGTCGTCGTGGTCGCCGTTGAGGGTGTTGGCGGACTTTGTGGTTGCGGTTGCGGTGCCGACGGGGGTGGCGAGGTCGGCTTTGAGGTGGTGCGCGGTGCGGGGGAGGAGGAGGGTGGGGGGGTTGCGGGGGCGGGGGCGGTTGGGGGGGATGCGGTGGGGTTGAGGTGATGGTGCTGTTGTGTGGTGGTGGTGGTGGTGGTGGTGGTGGCCGCCGGTGCTGGTGGTGGTTTTGGTGGTGATGGTGGTGAGTGGAGTCGGCGAGGAGGAGGAGGAGGAGGAGGATGTGATGGACGATTTGCCCGGGGGGAACCAGGGGGGGCAGCGGAGGAGCTTCGGGCTTGGGGGTGCCGCTCGTGCTGGCGTTGGTGATGCTGGCTGTGTCGATTGTCGTTGTCGTTGTTGTTGTCGCGGCCGTGGTGACGACGTGGACGTGGCGGCCGGCGTCGTCGTGGATTGTTGGTATGATGGGCGTGTTGGAAGCTTGCAGATCGGGGCCTCTTTGGTCGAGCTGCTGCTGGCGACTGACGCTGTGGCTGCGGCCGAGGCGGCGTTTGTCTGCTTTGCTTCTTCCGCGGGCATTGCTGGTGGCCGTGGTTTGGTGGGGTCTTCCTCACGCTTGCCTTTGTCGGCTCGGCGTGGTGGGAACCAAGGTGGGCGGCCGTAGGTTGTGGGTGTCTCCTTGGTCTTTGAGCTCCCGCTTACTGATTTGGCTGGCTGCGCGTGCTTGTCTTTGGCCTCCTTCTCAGATGTATCTACGCGGGGAAACCACTTTGGGCGGGGAAGACGGCTCTCCGGCGCGGAATCCTTGGGTGATGGAGGCATCTTCGGTCCTTGCAGGTTACGGGCTGCAAAAACGAGCCACGGAAGCATAGAAATAGCAAAAAGAGTCGCAAACAGGAAGGTCGGGGTCTCCAGTGTGTCCGGGATAGAAGATCGGCCGATTCAGTTGCGTGGCTATTGCCAGCTGTGGTGGCAGAAGGTGGTGTTCGTGCTTCGTTGCGCGCCGTAGAGCGTGCTGTGTCATATATACTTTATCGTTGAGCTGAATCGACCCACCAAGGTGCTCAAGTGTGACTGAAATGCTCAACCAGGGTCTTCTCAGGGTTCATGTTACCATGGTCAAAATTGGTTGTATGGAGCCTCAACGCCGCCAAGAATTCACCAATACAAGAATCACCACTTTATAGAGAAACCAGCCGCAAGCGACATGCTCCTGGCCACATAGCCATCTCAAGTGAGAAAGTCAACAAAGGTTTGTACGGTAGTTTCAGCCGAAGTTGAACCAATATCATTGTATTGAAACCATGTCGTAGCCAGTAGGACTAACATGCCATGTTGAAAGAAAATAACAACACGTCTCGGGATCATAGTCTTCATTATTGGTCTGGTAGAGGAAGACTCGTTGAGTTGTGACGGTGAAAATAGAAAAAAGCCATGTCAATTACTCTTCTCACTTTCTTTTTTTATAATTTTCGAACGCCATTTTAAGCCATCTACCTTTGCACCTTTTCCTATCGATACAATATGCAAAGAGTAGTTGGATTGTATGATTAGACAATGCCCCTATTTCACTGAAGTCAAGAACTCGAGGTTTTGTGGATGCGCAGAGCGGGCGATCAGCATCCAATCGGGAACGCCGAAGTACGAGCTTCACTGGCGCACGGGCTTCATTGGTTGTACCTATCTTCACTAACATTGGGATTACCCAACATGTTTATTGTTGCGAATCTACGGATTACCCAAGTATTTAGAATAAGTTGGTTTTTAGCGCATGATGGAGAGAGCGACTGATCCCATAGCCAAAGGGTTTGGCTATCAAGCCCATTCCAAAGTAAAAATTACGCAAGATGTAGAAGCCAATCTGTTGCCAAGCACTTATGAATGACTGTGCAGTGCTGAGCTGGTGGAGATTTAGAGATGGGTTGCTGTGGCATGTGGACAAGCTCCAGTCTCGATTGCTTGCGTGTCCTACAGCGTTCGGAACGCCTTTCGGCAGAGAAAACGTGGCGACCGTTGAAGGCCGCCGGTAGCGCGCAAGTGTGGAATGAACGCAAGGTAACTGGTAGACTGGCCTAGAAGGCTCGTCACATGCGCTGCAAGTGATGAAAGATGCAGCGAGGTGAGGATTTAAAGTGGGACAATGTTTCGGATACAAGCCGCAGCCTTCGAAACGGCGTCCCGGATCACTGGGTGCCCCTGCAGCAGCGATGGCGCGGTTCTAGAACAGCTGTGGAACAGGGCGCACGCCGAGTGCCACATGGAGGCCACTTCTGCACCGAAGCTTCTTCGAAGCTGAAGCGAGCGAGCGTGCGTCCGCACGCATCTACATCTACTCACTGCTCCCGCGCAGTGAGGCACCAGAGGCCGAGGCACAGTTGCCAGGCGTTGTTCTGCGGTGTGACATCCGGAACCCCTTACTACACGTGTGCAACGTCGCGTGGCCGGGCTGTCTGCGTCAGCAACGGAGGCTTGCTCCTTTCTACGCTAGCAACGCGACTTCATACATCAACACCCTCCAATCCTTTCGACCTGGAAGCGGCTACAGGCATTTTTAACTGATACGACAGGCCAGGGCGAGAGAGCAGCATCAGGCCATCTGGAATAGGGGATGATTCGTTCAGTCGCCGGGCCAGGAGCCGCATGCCTTGAAGTGGAAGCTTGCCCCAACCTGCATGCAGCCGTCCAAGCGGCATCTGCCCGTCACAATTAGCGTCCCCTTTAGCTGGTCCGCATGCTCGCAGTGAGGCGTGGTGTCGGAGACTAGGCACCGCTGACGTTGGATTGAGTCCGTCTAATTTCCCTCCGACCTGAACATTCGAGCCCGGGCGGGTTGCCTGTTTGCACGCTGATTTCGACTAGACCGCACGGATCAGAGCCACATGTTTGAGCCGCAGCTCGGCCAGGCTGCGCTCGCGAACGACCCAGACTGTTGGAAACGAAGTACGGGAAGATGCGGGAATCACCCCACATGGGCAGAAGCACGGCGCATGGAGAAGCTGGCTCAGCGGCATTTCCGAATCGTATTCGTCGATCTGCTTGGCCACCCACACGTGATGGGCTGCCGCCTCGTGGCCTCCCTATGCGGCTTCTCCACAGCGCTGGGAGATTGGCCTCCTGATTCAGAGCCACGCCAAGGTCAGCCGCCGGTGGCAGTGCGGGCTCCTGCGCGGAAGTCGGCAGCGCCCATATCCCTCGCGATGCTATGCTACTCGGCCTTCTCCGAGTCCTCGGCAAGGAGCTTCTCGACGGCGGCGACCTTGTCCTCGAACGACTGCTTCTTGTCGGTGCGGGAGCCCACGCGGATGTCGCTCTGGATGCGCACGACGCCGTTCTGGTGCAGCAGGGCGTGCGCCTGACCGATGACGCGCATGACGTCGTCCCACGAGCCCTCTGCGCCGGATTGGTGAGCGTCACAGCCTCACGCACAGCACCGGGAGCGGGACTCACCGAGCGTAGAGCCTGCGCTGTGCATCGTGTAATGGAGCCCGGAGCGCTGCAGCAGGCGCTGGACGGCGGCGACCTCGCGCGACACGGAGGCGGTCGCGGTGCCGAGCGGGATGAGGCAGAAGTCGGCCGTGCAGGCGGGCGGCGTGGGCAGCGCGGAGAGGTCAGGAGAAGGCATGGCGCTGGACGGGCGGTTATATAGGCAGGGCGGCGGGTGAGGGGCGCTTGACGTGCAGCGGGCGCGCAGGAGTGCGCAATGCGCGCGCCGCCTATTATTAGGAGAATTGGCCGCGGGGCTGCGGACCCTGGTCGTCTGACGCAAGAGCTGATCCCCATGTAGGGCTTACCCATGGACGGCGCCCGCACAGATCAAAACACGCCGTGCCAATTCTCTGCCTCTTCAACCACATTCCTTGCTGCTCCGGCCGCCGACACCATCGCGCCTGCTCCCGCGCCCAAAATCAGTCACACCACCCGCTCCCTCCCCCAGACCCAGCACCATGTGCAGCTCTGCAAGGCCGCCCACAGCACAGCATCACTACCACAACCCCACCGCTCCACCCCGGCCACGCAGACCATGGTGATCCGCGCCAAACTCGCGCGGCAGCCGCCTTGTATGTCTTCAGTTCTACCAGCTTCTCTCAGCCCGATGGATGTCGAACTCAGGTTCCGCACGGAAGTAAGACGGTGCAGACAGGCACGCACCCTTGACCCCGCTGACCAGCCCAGGGCAACGCGAACGTCATCTTTAGGATCGCGGCGCTGCATCCCCCCCGCGACGCCTGTCCCGACGACCCCCAGCTCAACGCGCGCGATGCCGAGGTCCACGGCGCCCTCGAGCCCGATTGGCGCCACAGCGACCACCCGCTCGAGCAGCGCAAGTTCAATCGCGAGATGCGCAGGAAGCGCCGCGAGCTGCTCGACGCCTACGCCGACACCGGCCACCTCCAGCGCGCCCACGAATTCATCCGCGCCGTCAACCAGCACAACCTGACCGGCCAGGGCGACACCCTGCTGCGCCTGAAGAAGGAGATGCCCTTCTACCAGGACGACGAGACCACCTACAACTTCTACATCAACACCGTCGCCGACTGGATCCCCCCGCGCCACCTCGTTGAGCAGGACCTCATTGGCATTGGCAACGACATCATCGACCAGTGCAACAGAGAACTGCGTCTCCAGGAGAGAACAGGCAAGCGCGACACGAACCGCCACGGCACCTCGCTGCACGCAACCAACAAGGCGCTGGTGCTACGCGACATGGAGAGCGACGACCCGCAGATGAGCGTGACACTGGAGTTCAAGCCCAAGTGGCTTTGGCAGTCGCCCCACGCCCCCAAGGGAGCAACCCGCTGTCGGACCTGCGCTCTGCGCGCCAAGCGGAACAGCGAGGGCAAGCAGGAGTCCAAGACCCACGGCGTCCAATGCCCCCTATCGCTCGCTACCGGAGAGCCCTCCATTGTCAAGGACGCCATTGAGATGCTTGTTGATAACCACGAGAATTACGTGGGCTGCAGGCCCGGGTGGCTGCAGCCTCAGAGGACGCGCCGCAGCTCGACGTTTCCTCTCCAAAGACCCGCACCAAAGTCACGCGAGGATCTCATTGCTATTCTGCACGATCATTTCCAGGAAAAGCCAGATGGCACAAAGGGCGAAGGCTACCGCGTCCTTGAAGGCCTGTGCAATTTGCAAAGAATGTTGGACCCACGTGGCATCCTAAGCTACGAGGGAGACCCACCAGACGACTTCCTCCTGGCAATGACGCTGCGCGACTGCTCACTCTACGTCCAAGTCCACTGGGACAGTCGGCGAGTCGAATCACGGTTAGGCGACCTCGATCCCAAGGTTGCCAGGGGCGGCAAACTCGAGCAATGGCGCGAAACGGAACGGGGGTTGCTGGACGGACGCTGGTACTTTGCGAATCCAGGGGATGAGACGTGTCTTCTGAGCAGGAAAGACCGCCCGTCTTCCACTTGATCCATTGGCTCATCTTACCCACACCCACTCATCATTGCCTTCCCGTTCCGGTCGCGTATATTGTACGTCCGTGCGCATAGCGATTTTTGCTTTTTCGCCGATGTTGCGCCACACAGAGAGCTCGAGCTCCTACGCCTCGTTCTACGCTTCCCCGGACATTACTCCTGATCATCTCCAAATAAAACTCGCACCGCATCAATCCTCCGGCATTACACCGCCACGCTAATCTCGTCAAACACGCAGCGCCTCTTCGTTAACGTGGCTTGACGAGCATTGGCTCCCTCCGGTGGACGGATTCGACCGAATATCGCGGTCATTCCCGACTGACCCGACCAGTCATGGCGGCTTACATTCAACATTCTAGCAAGGGAAGCAGAGAACATGACGCGATCCGGTCCTCCTGACAAATCCTCGGGACGATCTTTCGTGACTCGGCCCCCGACTTTCACATGCACCACTCCGTGGTTGTCTTTATGGCCAATACTTCGGATGTACTCTTTGGGTCATGAATGATGCGACTAGGGGCCATGGAGCCAACCGATTATGAAAAATGGATGCATCAATATCGCTACATGGGAACGCATTAGGAGGTTACCTTGCATCGGCGATGCGTCACGAATTTCGCGCGAATTTCACCAGGATGGATCGCCGCCGCTCCATGTGGAGCAAAAATCCGGAGAACAGGTGCCAGCATTCGGTGCGTCGATGAAAATCTCCGGATCAATAACGCCACGATGAAGTTTGCCTTGAGACTTTGAAGTGCATTTGATGACACGGGATGGCTTAAAGGTGAAACCTTGAAACACGGTCTCACGGTGGATTGCATAAGGTCTTGTCTTTCCGCGTCGTACAAAGGCTACTGCGCCTTTTCATGTGGGCAGTCGGAGCAGATGTCTGGACGTGGTTGTGAGTTTTTGAACTGTACAAATATGCCTAGGCACAGCATTCAACTATCCACGTAAGGGGCAAAATCTTTGGTATCGGTTCAGGAAAGCCGAATCATTTTGCTGACCACTGCTCTTACGTTCGACTTGAATGAAAGTATGATTGGGCAGAAGGATGGGAACAGGATATTGTTGAGGGCTGTTTGGCTGGAACCGGACATGTTGCGGCAGCTGATCATAAGACTAATGCTTTGGGTTGCTATATTATGTATGGCATTATGGGATGTCCTCGGAGTGTGGGACTTTACGATAGCATATGCATTCACACAAAAAGAAAAAGCTAGGAAACGACACAAAAAAAATTCAAAAAAGATGTATCAATGCATCGTCAATATCATCATCACAGAGGTCAAACAACGATGAAGCGATCTCGCCAATGCTAACCCACCTCGCGCAGGCGAGGACTACCCTTTCCGGTATTCTTCCGCGCAACTAGGGAAGCCTTTTCTTCCCTTATTGTGAAGAACACGCCACTACCGTTTCGTACCACATCGCTGGCAAAGTGGTCGGTTCATAGGTTCTTTTTCTCGCTACTCCCTAGATTCATTCATTCATCCGCTTGTTTGTTTTCGCCAAATTCCCTCACAGCTTGCGTCTTTTTTTCGTTTCCGAGGTGGTGGGAAGTTGGTTGAGTGGGTGTGTGTGTGTGTGTGTGTGTGTGTGTGTGTGTGTGGAGATTATCGCCACATCCCTATCTCGGAACACTTTACCGCCGCTCCCTCGCCTTCATTGCCGGTGCCGAGTCCGAGGGCGGATGTGGAGTATGTATGAGGGCGGGATGACGTGCGGGGATTGATTGTTGTGTGATGCCATTATTTGTGTGTGTATGTGTATATGTGTTTTGATTGATTGATTGATGGGCGTCGTGCGGGAAGATATGCTGGTTGATTACTCATACCGACGTCGGGGGAGGAGGGGAGGAGGGGAGAGGGAGTTGGGGGGGCGGCGTTTGGTACTGTTCAACAACAACAGGGCAGCGGTTACCTACCTAGGGCGAGATGATGGACGATGGCTCATCATCACTACATACTGCAAACCACGCAGGAGTTGCGCGCGCGCGCGTGCGGGGGGTATCGGAGTTGAGAATGATGTGGTGGTGGTGGGCTACGCGACACGCACGAAACAGTTAAGCTCGACTAAGTACTGTCCTTCGTCCTGCCCCCTGAGCGCAGCTGGAGAGGAGAAAGTGAATTGGTGGCAAGATAAGGCTGGCCAGCCGCCTCTCGATACCTGCCTGCCTACCTACGTGATATAGAATAAGATGGTACAACAACAAGGTGTTCGGCTTGACCCCACGAGAGTGGTTTAGCGTTGCTTGCTTGCCTGCCTGCCTGCCCGCCTGCTTGCAGGCCATCCACCACTCACTCCTCTCCCCTTGGCAAGGTTCACTTTTGGTAGGGGAGGGGAGGGGAGGCCTCATCATCTCTTCCTCCCCCTTTTCTTGGCTTCGTTCGCCCCGTCCGCCCGCTCGCCTCACGATAATCGAATTCATCATCATCGTTATCGTCATCGTCGTCATCGTCATCGGCGAAGAGAGAGGGGGGGAAAGAGATAATTATTGGCCCCCCCACTCTCCGCCCGCCCCTCCGAGAAAAAGTCATGGCAGCACGACTCAAACCGATGACATGTCGCGGCGCTAGAAGTGCCGAACGATCTCCGGTTGGGTAAAGATTATCGGTTTTTGGAGCGTTTAGCGCGCTTAAAATTTGGTGTTTGTTTTCCTGTTGTATGATGTTAATGTTGTTTGCTGGGGCCCTAATCTCTCTCTCTCTCTCTCTCTCTCTCTCTCTCTCTCTTTTGCCGCTTTTTCCATTCTAACACGTCCCCCCCGTTCGGCGACTCGTTGCCGAAGCTAAGTTTCTTCCCCCCTGAGTCTCTCTCGTCGGTTGTTGGCCTGATGCTTTCCCCCCTCCGCCCACCCGCTCACTCCGTCCCTCTGTCCACGCACTCTCGTTCGCCCCCCTCTACACTGGACATCAAAGTGTTTTTTTTTTGTCTTCTCCTTCGCACGAACCCTAGTCCCTCCTCAGCATGTCCGCGACATCAGCATCGATGCCGTCGTACGCATCTCCCGTCGCGAAGTCGGCGAAATTCTGCTCCGCGACACCGCTCCCGACCCTCCTCTTCTTGACGGCGCCGAGGTAGTAGCCTCCCTCGTAGCCGTTGGCCTGGCCGTCGTCGTCGCCGCTGTCGTCGCGCTGGGTCTTCTGCGGCAGGATGTTGGCGGCGGCGAGGGCCTCGAGGGCGGCGGGGTCGGGGGCTAGCTCGTCGTGGCTGGGCGGCAGCTCCGGGACAAAGCCGGCCGTCGCGCCGGTGGTGGTGGGCGCCGCGAAGGCAGGAGGGGGCGTGCCGACGGGGGTGATGGACTCGACGGGAGGCGGGGTGAGGCCCTCGACGTCCGGGCGCTGGGGCTCGTCCAGCAAACCACCGTTGGCGTTGTCGGTCGACGCGACGGCGGTGGGGAGGCGGCGGCGGGGGTCGTTGGCTGCGGGGCCGGTGGGCACTTGAGGTTGTTCTGTCGACAAGCCGCGCATGATGGCGTCCTCGACCTCGCGCTTCTTGGTCTCAATGCCGGTGCGGCGCGTGTCGAGCTCCTGGTGGGCGGCTTCGTCCTTGGAGAGCGTCGCCTTGTGGCCCTGAAGCATCTTCTCCATGGCCGTGATCAATTCCCGGCGCGACTTTATGCTCTCGGCGACGGCACTTTCGGCGCTCGCGAGGTTCTTGAGGACTTGTGACAGGCGGGCGGCGTGGACGGGCGGCGTCGGAACAGGGTTGGCCGGGTCGATCAGCTTGTCGTATTCGTTGTAGGCGTGCGTGACGTTGGACTTGGAGGCATTGTCGGCCTTGGTGAGGGCGGTTTGGAGGGGCACGAGCGGCTGCAGCTCTTGCGGGACTGAGGAGCCGCTCGAGAAGAGCGAACCGCCAAGAGTGGCCTTCTTGCCAGGGGCGCGGGTCTTGTCCAGCTCTAAAGACGGGCGTTAGCTTGTGTTCTGGTAGAGTCCTTGGTGGGGGTGGACTAACCGTCCAAATTCCTCTCTATGTGGTCCTGGACCGGGGGTTCGAAGATGACCCTCTGACGCCAGACCTCAATGACGCGCCGCAGCTTCTGCTGGATGTCGTAAGGAGCTCCCTTGTACGCAGCGGAGGTCGACTCGGCGATGATCTGCGAACCGTCAGCTGTAGTCGCGTGCCCTGCGGATGCAAGTACTAACCGGCGAGAAGGCGGCGACAAACTCGGTCTTCTTGCGCGCCTTGGACTGCTGGACCACCTCTACAAATAGTCAGAGGACAGTCAGATCTGGGTACGGCACGGGCTCGGAGCATACCGTTGGCTAGGTAGATCAAGCTGAGGCGCTTGTTCGGGGCGGAGTCCTTCAGGCGTTGCATCCAGAGCTGGGCGGTACGGTCGGCATGGCGCCTGTGAGCTTCGGTGAGCGGGGAGTTGCGGGAGCAATCATGCATGTACGCGGTACCTATGGAACATGATCCACTGGGCGACGGTGACGATGCCCTCCTGCGTCTCATTGAGGGCCGACAGCTTTGCCTGGACGGCGTCGTCGGTGTATGCCATGTTGGCCTAGGTGCGGCAGCAGCAGCGCGCTATGCGGGTGGCACAGGTTCACTCAAACGTTCTACAGCTCGTGCAGTGTCGCCGGGCAGCGAAGACGGGCGTGGTGGGCAGGAGAGCACTGCGTCGAGATCAGGTTTGCTGGCGAAGCCAGGTGCTGCAGCTCACGGCGTCACAAATGGCCGGGGCAATTGTTCCGCTCCGTGCGGGCGCCAAGCCTGCGCGTCACGAGTGTCCAGCCAACGTTGCCAGTGCGCTCTCCTGTGCGGCCAGGCCAGCTTGGAGCTCCGCTGCAGGTCAACCTGAACACCACAACCGCTAATCGCCCAACCGCGATCCCGCTCCCGTAGCCGCACTCTTCCATCACCCCGAGCCGCTCCCGCTCCACACACTTCGCCGCCATGGCCGACAGGTTTCCGTCGCTGGATGAGATCGATGCCGGTAAATTCCACTTCCATGTCCCTGAGTGGACTGCCGTTGCCTGCACGAATTGGTTGTCTCGGACATGCGCTGACATGCAATCCCGCCAGGCCAGACCGAGGCCCGCGGTGAGGCCGACTTCGACCTCGTTGGCGGCGCCGCAGACGAGGGCGACTTCCTCAGCCGCGAGCGCGCACTACTAGGCGAGGATGCCGACCAGTTCGCAGCACCCGCCGACAACGCTGCTACTGTTGAAGATGCTGGCGATGACGACCTTCTGGGCGGCGGCGGCGGCGACTTCCCCGCCATCGACGACCAACAAGAGATGTCCGGCTTCGAGAGCTCTTTCCCTGCGATAGACACCTCCAACGAGGTTAGTGTTCTGCACCGTCGCTACCAAACTGCGCGACAATAGTGCATATACTGACGAGCGCGCGTAGCACATGGCTCCTGGTGGTACCATTACCGGCAGCACTGCTCCCTTCCTCCCCGGCGCGCCCCAGCCCTCGTCGTTTGCACCCGCCGTCTCGGACGAGCCCGAGCCCGAGGTCATCCGCGAATGGCGTGAGCGCCGCGACCTTGCCATCCAGCACCGCGACCAGATCTCGGACGAGAAGAAGCAGGCGACGGTCAAGTCGGCGCACGAGGCCATTGACGACTTCTACGACAACTACAACAACAAGAAGGAGAAGGGCATTGCGCAGACGCGCAAGGAAGAGGAGGAGTTCCTGAACAGCAGGGATGACACCACGGCGGGCGGCACCAGCTGGGAACGCATTGCGAAGCTCGTCGACCTGAGCGGCAAGGGTGCGCGCGGCGGTGGCAGCGGCAGCGAGAAGCAGAAGTTCAGGGAACTGCTGCTCAGCTTGCGGAAGGACGAGAAGGCGCCTGGCGCAACCGGCTACTAGATACCCCTGGAATGTCTGCGCTCCAGCTACGGCTAGGTATGCAGATCTCCCGGGTCATGCGTATCTTCTCTCTCTCTGCGTTTTGTATCATACACGACCATTCTGATGATTGGGTCCTAGGGCGTGGGAAAAGTGACTGGTGCTTGCGTCTTCTCCCGGTGCGGTGGATCAGCGAATCATGATTTGAATGGTTTTATGGGGATAGAGGTAATAAGCAAAATTCGTCTTACCGCTTTACCGCCTCTGACCATTATGATACTTTATGATCTATGCCTCGACTTATTTTTTTTTTCGAATAAGACCAGATTTAATTCGCCTTGAACAGCCCAATTGATGGGGAGCAGAGCTCCCACATTTATAAAGTCAGGCCTGCTCTTAGATTTGTGAGTGATTGTGAATTGGCAATGGTAGATGCTGCACAAGATTACGGTGGAATCAGCATGCAGGGCAACCAAGGTAGTGCGGGTGCCTGCCGTTTTAGTTTCGATTGCCTGACCCCTCAACCTTACATCTCCTACCAACACCACTGCTCGTCCCCGTGCATCGGCAGCTTCCCCGCTATCGGCATCGGCGCCGACTGTCACGGTGGAGCGGAGGGTTCCGCTCGGGATGGAGAGAGTGCAGCCGGAGTGGCGCCAATGGAGCTCCGCCGGGTGGCCATCCGCCATGACTCAGGCACCAAGGCCGAAGCCGCTTTCCTTTCCCTTCTATCTTTTCTTCCGGGCCACACGCGGTGACTCTTTTGCTCCTGCCCTTCACTATAGTTGTTTCCAGCTTCTGGATCCGAGTCCGCTCTTTGCGTAACCTTTCGTTCTTTTCAGCTCTGCTGCTTACTCGCCACTCGCCTGTGCCCTGCGAGCAAAAAATTTCGGCTCGTGCCCACGGTCCCTTTCTGCTCTGTTTCCCCACACTGTAATCTTTGCCGTTTTAAGCAAGATGAAGGATGACCTGGAGCCCCGGACGGCGGCCAGCCCGGAGGCGGCAATGGGTCAAGATGTGGAGAACGACGCGGCCGTGTACGACACCAATCAGCCCTCCAAGCGCCATCATAACACCACGAGTCTGCTGCGACGGCTGACTTCTTGGGGCGTCGAGGTGCGCGGGATTGCGCCGGTGCCGGAGAAGGATCAGACCAAGACTCAGTACCACAATGTCTTTTTCCTCTGGCTGAGCATGCTTGTCAACCTGCTGCCGTAAGTCGATCCCACCGAGCAGAAGCCGTCTTGTTCTGACTGGATCCCTGCAGCATCATAACAGGCATGCTCGGTACACTGAGCTACGGCCTCAGTCTACGAGACACGTCTCTCACCATCATCTTCTTCAGCCTTCTGTGCTACATGCCCACCGCCTACATGAACGTCCTAGGCCCGCAGACCGGCATGCGCCAGATGATTCAAGCACGTTATTCCTTTGGTTACTTTCCCGTCACCATCGTCGTCATCTTGAACATGATGACCGTGGTCGGTTTCACCGTTATTGCGGGAATAGTTGCGGGGCAGTACGTCTAACGGAAATCCACACTGCCCACGCTCTCGTCCTGACATCCACCAGAACCCTCTCTGCCGTTTCAGACGGACGAATCTCAGTCGCCCTCGGCATTGTCCTGACGTTCGTCGTAGGCCTCTTCATGTCTTTCTGCGGCTACAAGGTCATCCACGTCTACAACCGATGGTCGTGGCTCGGCGTCCTGATCTGCTTCATCATCATGACCGGTTGTGGAGGGAAGCATCTCTCCCAACAGGTTGAGGCTGAGCCTGCGGATGCGCCGATGATCCTGAGCTTCGGATGCTTGATCGCCGGCTTCTCCATCGCCTTTGCCGGGCTGATGTCCGATTACTCCGTCTACTACAAATCCACCGCTCCAGCGTAAGCCACGCCAGACACATGTCGAATACATGCCGCATGCTAAGCCCCGCCACAGCACCCGGATGTTCCTTTACCCTTACCTGGCACAGAACCTGTCCACAATCCTGCTCATGGTCCGTCTACCCCGTCCCTCCCTCCCTCCCTCCCTCCCTCCCTCCCCTCCCATCAACATCCCCCCAAACTGACAAAATCCCCTTCCATTCAAACAGATCCTCGGCGCGGCAATCGGCGGCGCGGTCCCCAACGTGCCCGCTTGGGCGGACGGGCACGCGCGCTTCTCGACGGGCGGGGTGCTGGAGGCGATGCTGCGGCCGGCGGGCGGCTTCGGCAAGCTGGTGGCGGTGCTGCTGGCCTTCTCGCTGACGGGCAACGTCAGCGCGTCCATGTACACGGTCACGCTCAACTGGCAGATCCTCATCCCGTGGTTCGCGCACCTCTCGCGCGTGCTCTTCTCCGTCGTCACCACCGCCGTCATGATCCCCGTCGCTATCTCTGCTGCCAACGACTTCTTCGACTCGTTGGAGAACTTTTTGGGCGTCGTGTCGTATTGGTATGTTTTGCGCTCTCTCTCTCTCTCTCTCTCTCTTCCTCTCTCTTTTTTATGTTATGTGCTGTTGTTGACGTGTGGGGGGATGTAGGCCGGCCGCTTTCGCTGCGATTGTCATCGTCGAGCATCTCCACTTCCGCAAGGGCGATTCGACTTCGTACGACAGGGATATCTGGAAGGATGCCGCGAAGCTTCCAGCCGGTCTCGCGGCCATCACTGCCGGCGTCGCCTCCTTTGGGCTGGTTATTCCGTGCATGGCGGCGACGTGGTACACGGGGCCGATTGCTGAGCACACGGGGGATATTGGGTTCGAGGTTGCGTTCGTGTTGGCCGGGTTGCTGTATGTGCCGCTGAGGACGTTGGAGATTAGGGTTCAGGGACGCTTGTGAGTGAGTGATGGGGTCTGGGTGGAATCGCCTAGATGGGGTGTAGAAGTGCAATGTGAGAGTCTGGCTGTCTACACTAGGCATGTGCTGTTTTAGAGCGATAGCAGGTCAAACTTTGCGGCAATGGGCCTGCATCGCATGTCTGTGTCCGTCCCGAAAGTGGCCCCCGCCGGACACTTTCCAGGTATCTGTTGACTCCAGAAGGACAAGGAAGTCTCGAAATTGCCCTCAGCGAAACATCAGCAAAAACCGCGGGGGGCAAAACTACGAGGATCCATTCGGGCTCACGAAAACTCATGTGCAAACAAAGCTTCGGACCGCATCAAGAGGCGGGTAAGCGTGCGGGATGATGACTTCCCATTGCACCGTCATGGCATTCCAGTTCCAGATGACATCCCCAAAACCCTGTGCGCCTTACCCGAACCGCAAATCAACGCCCTGTATCACCATCCTCTATGCCATGTTCATCGGCCTCTCACTGGCATCGCTCGCATTGGCGGCGAGATACGCCTCCCGCGTCAGCTCCGCAACCCTAGCATCGGCGTTCTTGGTTGCGAGGGCGGAATCCTTGTCGAGACAGAAACGCGTGAAGTTGGCAGCCAGGTAAGCGCTCGGGTGGTAGCAGTTGAAGAGGACGAAGCAGACTGTTTCGGGTTAGTTTGTGTTTTTTTTTTTTTTTTTTTTGGTTTTTGGGATGGGGAGGGGGATGGGGGACGACGTGCGAGTTGAAGATGAGCGTTAGGAGGACGTAGCCTGGCTCGGCGTCGGGACAGGGCTGGCTGTACCAGGCGGCGCGGATGGCGTAGTTGATGACGAGGACTGTGGGGGGAGACGCGTTAGTGTTGGGGAGTTGTTGGTGTGAGGGGATGGCCGTACGGATTCCGCTTAGGATGAGGGACCAGAACATCCATGCGCCATGGCGGTGGGCTTTGTAGGCGGTGAAGATGGTGGTGATGAGGAAGACCACCAACGCGACGACGGGTGCGATGATTTCGGTAGACATCTTTGGATATAGGCTAATGTTTCCGAAGTTCGGTGTCTGGGTCAAGGAATGTTTGCTCGAGAACGAGTGTCGAGGTGAAAAGGACGAATTGATGGAGATATGCCTGAGGACGAGCAGTATGCTGTTTATTGTCGACAACATGCTGGAACAGGGCCTACATATGTGCGACATGTAATCGGGCAGAAGTGCCGAAGGATGCACCGCCGGTTGGCTGTGTACGCACATAAAGTCGACCTACTCGGAGATTCTACTAACTAATCTATCTTTCTCCTCCTTGAGAACCGCACGTTAGCGCCGCCTTGTCTGTGTTGCGCTACTTGAGCAGGCCGAGCGGTTTCAGCTTTGCCTCCGGATCGGGTGAGGTGGCTCTCCCCTCAGCTCAGCCTCGTGGCTACGAACGACTGCCGGTAATGTTGTAATCAAGTGTATACCGTCCCATACTTCATAGCACATAAGCGCCCCGTAAATGATAAATGCCGTGGTGCCAATGTGTAGCCTCGCATTCGCCATCCAGAGGGGCGCGTAATGTTGTGACCCGCACTTGGAAGGATGGACATGGCATAGAGGGTGATATGGGATGTGTATTGGTTTGAAAGTTTTAAGGGAACGACGGGCATTTATTACTTCGCTCTCCGCTAGAAGCACTGTAAGATATCCGTTGCGGTCCACTAGAAAGACTCAAGTGATCGCGCGGTGCAAGGCCACGAAGTGATGCTGGCAGGGAAAGAGATTCGAGCCAAAAAATAAATAAATAAAATTTAAAGGTCTCAAAGAAGCTCTACAGAAGTGCAATGAAGACAGCATCATCCTCTGGCCATCAGGCACAATACATACAACCGTCGTTGCCGCCACGCGCACTCAAGTCGCCGTTGCGCTCATGTAATCCGCACTCAAACCACCACGCTAACCAAATCGAAAACTCAACACCACGCTAACCATATCCGGCGCAACATTTCCCCAATCCAAATCGAACGGCGAAACCTCGGCTGAGACCGGCGCGCCCGAGCCAAGAATAGGCTCACGGTCGCATCATGCTCATTCCAACTCTCTCATCGCCGCCAACGACTCCCAACGACTCCCGACGACACCACGACGACGACGGGTCGACGACCGACATACACACACACGACAATATTTTTTTCTTCTTCTTACTCGACGACGACGACACATGGACATAGCCTTCTTCGACCCGGACCGCTCGCACGCGGACCACCTGCGCGCCGCGCTCGAAGCGACCGTCGCCGCCGACGCCCGGCGCGCGGCAAGGTACGCCGCCGACATCGTCAACGCCAACGTCGATGACGGCGATGACGATGACGATGACGACTGCTGCCACCGCTTGCTATGGCCGCGCGGCGCCACGCCGGACCATGTGCGCGCCGCGTACGACGATCGCCTGGATGCTGCGATGAGGGAGTTGAGGGAGGCGACGGCGGAGTCGGAGGAAGGAGGGGAGGCGGATGGCGGTTGTGTGCAGCCGCTGCCTAGGGTGGTGGTGGGGGGTGCTGCCGCTGGTGGATGTGGTGGTGGTGGGAAGGGGTGGGAGAGGAAGGGGGAGTTGGTGACGCCGCCGTCGAGTGGGGATGAGGGGGAGGGGGAGGGGCGGTTGGGGAAGAGGAAGAGAGGGTGTGGCGGGGAGGAGGAGGCGTGCGAGGGCGGTGGTGCGAAGAGGATGCGTGTGGATACGGACGTCGCGAGGTGAGTGGCGATGGTGGTGGTGGTTGTCCGTGCTCTTGTCTGAGAGGCGTGCTGACGGTTTTGCGATAGGTTTGGCCGGCATCTTGCCACGCCGCAGTATTCGCCAAAGAGGAGGTCGCATGCGTCTAGACGGATCCTGAGGGGACGGATGTGTAATACGCATGCGATGACGACTCGGTCGAAGGCCAGAAAGAGTAGGAGTTCGGGGTGAAGGGAGGACTTGACCTGGTTATTTGAACCACTATTACCACCCCATGGTCAGCCCGGATCAGCCACCGCATCCCTCGGGTCCCTGAAGAGCGACGGCCACATGCCTATTTCCCTGCTTGTCATCATCCACCCGCGTTGATTGACAGCCCGGAAGTTGCAATGGCGGAACTAACTGCGGCGAGATGGATACGACGCCCGCTATCGCAGCATGTTCACCACGTACCACTGGCCTTGAGGTAGAGACCCCAAGGGACCACGTGTATTCGTGCCCGGTTCGCGACCACTGGCGGCTGGAATGCCGCCTCATCGTGCCTCGGATCCCCTGTACCAAGTAACCCAGTTCGAGGTTGTTCATGCTCTTGTGCATTCAGCACACAGGGGTTAAGACCCACGGCTTCTTCAAGGATTCCGCTCGAAACAGCTGCGCGAGAAGCGTTGGTCAACTCAAAGGGCATTCATACCTCGCGGACAGATGGAGAAACACAAGCTTTTGGGGGCCCAGCAAATACGGAAAGCGGCGAGGGGGAAAGGAAAAATGCAAGAAGTTGAGGTGTTTGGGAGGCTCTGGATGCATAGGTACTCATGACCATGTGCACTTGAGCGAAAATGACAGCTCTTTGGTCGTTCACGTTCCTTTGGGGCGTGGCACTGAAGGGAAGGCGCTTGGAAACATTTTGGGGGAGGGGGATGTACAAATGAAGAAGCTACTACTATGTTGTCTGAAGCGCAGCCCAAGCCCACCATGCCTGGTTTCAGGTTGGGTAAAGGGCAGATTGATTAACCTGGAATGGTCGGAATCTGGAATCAATTCATAGTTGCATCCTGTATGCATGCGAGTCCTGTTCTTGCGAGTTCTGCATCTTATTGATCCTTGTCTCGCATGTTTTCATCGCCGCAACGGCACACCATGCTTCCTACTTTCACCTATGCTCCATTTAGACTGATCATGGTGGGTTGCTGCCTGAAATCGGTGAGCTTAGGTAACCAACGATGTGCAATTCGATTGGCCAGAAACTCCCGCACCCCATGTCGCTCATCCGCCGCCGCAAAACAACATGGACACAGACCATCCCCACATCAACCTTATTACCAAAGCTACTCTGGACGCCTTCTCATGCACAACCCCACGCATCCTCAACCAGCCAGCCTCACGCCGACTGAAGCCGATGAATCTTCCACCTCGTCGTACCACACCGTCAGCACCGACACCGATCAGCCCCCAGCCACACAACCTTCGGACTCATGTGACTGTTTCGCCCACCTGCGGCCCGCCAACCTGGAGGCCTGCCTCGCCTTCGACGAGGTAGCGTCCGAGATCAAGAACGCGCCGGACGCGTTTCCCTACCACCGCAACTTCATCTCCATCGAGACCATCGTGCCACTCGGCTCGCTGCAGCACCCACCGCGGCCAGCGGGTGACGATGACGACGACGAAGAGAATCCGCCGTTAAGCCAGAGCCAGAGCCAGAGCCAGTCCGGCTTCTTCCCGCCGCAGGCCAGCGCCACCGAGACGGAGACGGACGAGGAGACGGCGACGCAGGACCCGCGCCTCGTCTGGACGGGCCACTACCGCTTCTCGCTGGACGCGCCGCTCGAGCTGCCGCCGCTGGGCTGGCGCGTCGGGTCGGGGCGGTGGAAGAAGAGCAACAAAGCGAATCCATCATCCACGTCCGCTTCCACGCCGGTGCGCAGCCACGGCGGTGTCGACTTGTTGCTGGCCAAGACGCGGGTGCCGGCGTCGGGGCTGGCGGGCCTGCACGCGCGCTTCGCCTTCGAGCGCAACGGCGCCTTCATGCTGGTGGTCGAGAACCCGCGGCGGCCGGTCGTCGTGCTCGGCGACGAGAGCTTCGACGCGGGCGGGCGCGTGCTGGCCAAGCCGCGCTGCCGCATCGGCCTCGGCAACCTGGCGTACGTCTTCGAGTACGTCGTGCGCAGCGGCGGGCCCGACAGGGAGCGCGCGTTCCAGCAGCGGCTGGGCCGGTTCCTGCGCGAGACGTTCAGGGATCAGAGGGGGGCCGCGACGCCGCCGCGCGAGTTGCTGGCGAGCCCGGCCGAGGCGGACCATCCGCTGTGCGACTGGCTGATCAGGGGCACGGTGGGGAGGGGCGCGTTCGGGACGGTGACGGCGGCGAGGCATCGGGTGACGGGGCGGATCGCGGCGGCGAAGATGGTGGTGCGGACGCAGAGGAGCGTGCGGGAGTGCATGAGGGAGATTGACATCTGCGCGAAGGTGCCCGAGCATGTGAGCCGCCCTCTGCATTCAATTCTAGCAAAAAAGACAAACAACCCATCCTGATGGTAAAGGCACGACTGCTAAGAAAAAGACCGGTGTGAACAGCCCAACCTCTCCACCCTCATCGACACCATCTACGAACGCGGCGAGCGCTGGTACACGGGCCCGCGCCCCGAACGCGTCTGGCTCATCTCCTCCCCCTTCGTCCGCGACACGCTCGCCGCCCACATCCAATCCTCGCCCTCGGCCCCGTCCTCTTCATCCGCGGCGCCGGTCCTCACCCTCCCCCCGCAGCTCCTCCACCTCCGCCTCCACCTCTTCCACCAACTCCTCTCCGGCCTCGCCCACCTCCACGCCCACGGCTTCATCCACCGCGACATCAAGCCCGCAAACATCGGCATCGTCTCGATGCCCCCCATCTCTTCTTCTTCTTCTTCTTCTTCTTCTTCTTCTTTTTCTTTTTCTTCTTCTTCTTCCCCCCACTCCCACTCCCACTCCCTCGCCGCCGCCGCCATCGCCAGCAACAACAACAACAACAACAACAACAACAACAAAGCCGCCCCCCAACAGCACCAACCCCTCCCCCTCCCCCTCCCCCGCGTCGTCATCCTCGACTTCGGCCACGCCATCCGCGCGCCCCGCGCCGCCCCGCGCCCCGGCGCCGTCGGCACCGTCCCGTACCTGGCGCCCGAGATGGAGCGCGCCGCGTACGGGCCGGGCGTCGACGTGTGGGCGCTCGGCGTCGTGGGGTGGCAGCTGTTCGTCCATGCGGCGCTGCCGTGGCGGCGGGTGGTGCCGGAAGAAGAGGAGGTGTGGAGAGGGCGGGTGGAGGCGCTGAAGCGGGAGAGGGTGGATGGCGGGAAGGGAGAAGAGAGCGTGTACGGGTTGCTGTTGCGGATGTTGGCGTGGGATGAGGGGGACCGGGTGGGCGCGGCGGAGGCGGCGGGGCACGCGTGTTTTGGGCGGGTGAGGGAGGAGGAGGGGGAGAGGGCGGGGAGGGCGAGGGAGAGGGTGGGGACGAGGAAGAGGATGAGGGGGTCGTCGTTGGAGGGTGGGGAGGGGTAGATGTGCCGTGGGATCACGAATCGTGTATAGAATCCATAACGACGGCAGAACTATCGCTGCTTCGAAATCTAGGGCTTTCCGCCAGCATGTCGCTTCACGAGAGGTGACCATACCGGCCCTGGAAACGTCGCGATGAAAGTTTGAAGTTGGTCAACTGGAACCTGCTGCAAGGACATGAGTACGAGGCTTGGAGCAATTCGTATGGTTTCAGAGTGTGAAGTCACTTGCACTGGCATCACTTCAGAAACAATACGAATTCCGGCATGCCCGCAGTCTCGCCCTCCATGACGCCGTGCACATAGCAATCGCCAACGACAGTACGCCACCTGCGAGCAGGATGCAGCCTACTGCCAGAGGCAGAATACCCCATTTCCTTCGGCCCAGGGCCGTCCAGCGGTCGGAAAACGAATGGAACCTTGCTGCCGCGCGGAATCCAGACATCGTCGCCTGGTTCCATGTTGGACGGGCCAAACCCCACTAGATTGTCCCTCGTGATGAAGAACCTGCGGTTGAAGATGTGGCATCCCATGTCCGATAGCAGTTGGTCACGAATGCTGCCCGGAAGATCATCCTGGGGAAAGAACACGAACGTCTTCAGATTCTCCATGTCTTGACGGGTGGGATGCCGCTTTCTCCCGTCCGAGGCTTCAGATATGCAGCGATTGCCGAAGATGGTTCGCCAGAACGCCTCTCGGTTTTCGATGGAGTCGTTCGGGCCTCGGGCGGTATCGGGACAGGCTGGATATTTCCCCGCCTTCCGAGCGTGGTACCCGATCACGGGCACGCACTTGGTCGATAGGAAAAGTCGGACGGATTCCGGCTCGATCCTGTGGCAAGCTACGTCGGTGGTCCTCGCCACTTCGCCGACGTGGACGCAGTTCAGCGAGAGCACCATTTCCCCGTGGAACGCGACCGAAGGGGGTCTGTTTGCTGACGCGTTGTAGCCTTCTCGGTTTCGCTCTCGAGCTTCCTCAATGGTTTGGTCGAAACGGTCGAGCGTGTAGCTGAAGTCTTTCGCCCATGATGGAAGGAGGCTCGAATTGACATACATTCCGTCTCTGTACATGACGGAATACCTTTTGTATAGCCGTTCTGATGATAGGAGAATGCGTTGGCTGAGTTTTCGATTGAGGGCCGTCATATTCAGCCCATAGTCCACACCTATCAACCTTTCATCTCCTTTGAGAAGTCCAAGAAGCCCGTATATCTTGTCGCGAGGGTTTGTTGCTTGACGGTGGCCGAAAAAATGGACAAGTTGCAGTATCTCAAGGTTTGCTGAAGGAGCAAGGCTGCTACGGACCTTGTTCAAAGCTTTGATTTCCCGCGAGAATAGCCTCAGAATCTCGTACGTAGGTTTGCCGTGGGTGGGGTATGAAAGGTAGCGGACTATCTTCTCATAGAGGGACGCGCAGCAGCTAGATACGCCATGGTGATGTAACTGAGAAGCTGCCTTCACTATTGTCTCCCACTGTATCTCCAGGGGCCCACATACAAGTGTTTTGATATCAGGCAGCACCGTTTCCTGCACGGTCCATATACGTTCCCACCAAGGGCGCCGTATCAATGCCCATAGTGCTTGGATTGGCTCTACGAATCGGCGATGATCGGTGTTGTATCGCGATACAAGATACTCGAATCCGGGTATCTCATGCAAGTGTGGACCCTCTGCCAGAAATTCCAGGAGTTTGAATGCTTCCGACAGCCTTGGTTTCCGTCCATGCCATCCACACCACACAGAAGCATCCGGGGTAGGGCTGGAATCCCCGTAACCGTCGACTGGTGTTCTGGGCACGAAGCTGCGCTCCTTGCAGGTCCCATATGTGTCGAATGCACACCACCTGTCGATTTCTTCCGTTTCTTCTCCTATCCAAAGTATCCCTCTTCTGCAGGTCTTGTAGATCTCGTCCATCATTTTGACCTGCGCTGACTTCTCGGCCTGATCTTCCTGGTTGATACAGAGGGCGTCAATCCACAATGTGCGTGACTCCTTATATTTCCGCAGGTAAGTCAGTGCAGAAAAGAGGTTGACGGTGACCTGAACTGTCTCTCCTTCGCAAAGGATGTCTTGGTTTTCCAACGGATCGCCCCAACAGTAAGAGAGAGCTTCGAACGTAGCGTTCGCTTTGCTCAACGAAACAACCTCAATCGTAAGCCTTATTGGGTCGTCCAAGAATCCGGGCAGCAGATGGACAAGCCGGATCTGTCGATCTTGGATCGGAGTGAGATACCGGTAAGCAGTGCTTGCAGAAGGCCGATCAGATTCTCGGTCATTCGCTGGGCGCCTTCGACGGGCAAAGCCCGCCAATGGCTGTCCGTCGTTACTTTGCATTGCTTTTGGGGTCGACTGTTGTGAGATGGGTTGTTCTGAAGCGCTTGCGCCATGCGCTGGCTGGGTAGAGAACACACGAAGGGCCGTCTGGCCTCATCAGCTGGCCCGCTTATCTACTTGGCGACCCCGCTCATGCATCAACATTAGTAAGCATTTTGGGCCTGTGAGGCTGAAGTTGTGTAATTGGTAAGGTAGCCAGAAGACTGTGTATGGTGTAACCAATTAGCAACAACGACGTGGCATTGACAAGCCCCGGCTGCTCGTCCAACCATGAACCGCTAAGCATTTTGAATCATGGGGTTTCAACTCTCTCCCATATGCGCACTGCGAGACACTGGAGAATTGAATACATTGCAGCGCAGTGTCGTCGGCCTTGTTCTGGAGCTCATTGAACTGCGCCTCAGCGTCTGATATGAGAAAGGAGTAGGCGCGGTCAACTACGCAAGAACGAAGTTAGTCTGGGAGCTACTGTAGACTGTATCGGGTAAGCGAAATGATCGAGGGATTTCGGAATAGGAAATAGAGCGAGGACCGTGAGACCAATCAACGAAATCAATATATCGATAAGATCGGAGCCGAAGCGCAAGTGAAATGGTCGGTAGATCCCGAGTTGGCCGTGCTTCCAATAGACGATTAATTGTTGCCAAGAAGAGGAAGGGTATCGTTTGCTTCCCGAATCATCAAAAAAATCCCGCCAGCAGTAAGATCCCAGTGCCCGTTGTAATTAGATGGTGTCGATGCTGCTTCTCCGCTCAAACATGTTGCCTCATGTCTGGTTCGTTAGTTACCAGATGAACGACCAATTTTCGCCCTAACCTTCTCGAATAACCTTAAACCGCATAACCTCAACACGCCCTCCCCATCTCCACATCCACGCGACCAAAATACGCTTAGCCCCACCCCGTTTCCCTACTCCTTCCTCGCGCCATCCATCTTCACCTCGAACAAATCCTTCGCCAATTTCCGCGCGCCCTCGTCCTCGACGTGCGCCAGCGCCTCCTCGATCGCCTTGACCGTCCCCGGCCTCAAGCCGTCGGGATGCCGGCTGTACAGATCGATGCCGGCGGGCGTAAACAGCGTCTTGGCGAAATACGTGACAACCCACTGCCTCCGCTCGGGCGACTGCACCTGCGCGCCACCCACCGCCTCCTCGCCGGCACCGCCATCCTCGTCTCCATACCCGAGCACCTCCCACCGACTGCTCGCAATCACCAACCACCCCTTCCCGCGCCAGTCCCACGCCCAGCCCGCGCAGTCGGCGGCGGGCGTGTCGACGCCGTGCACGGATTTCAGCTTGCCGTCGGAGGAGGCGAGCTTGTTGCCGCCGCCGTCGAGGGCTTGGTACTCGACCAGGTCGTCGAGCTTGGTGCTGTCGGCGACGGGCGTGTAGGTGATGGTGACGTTGCGCTTGGAGCGCCACATGGGCAGCGTGCTGTGCGTGACGTGCCATTTGCCCTGCAGCCAGGCGGGCGCGGGGACGGGCTGCGCGGGCTGCACGCTGGCCGGGTCGGCGGCGGTGGTGATGGGTGGGTGGAGGGTGATGTTGGGGTGGTGGTCGGACATGGCTGTGTGGTGTGGTGTGGTGTGGGATGCGTTCCCGGGATTGTGGGGCGGTGAATACGTGCGTGGGTGGAGCTGGGGGCGAGGCGGCCGGGGTGGCTGACGGCTCGAGCGGGCTGTGGTGGTGGTGGCAGAATGTGGGTATCGTATTCTTGGGAGAGAGGGCGCCGTTTTTGTGGAATGCTGCTGTTTGGGTACGAGGCTGGCGGCGGTTAGGCGTGCGGGCTGAACAGGGCTGGTGACGCCAGACGCAGGGGCTGCGGCGAGAGGCCGGCTCGTGGCTGCCGGGGCGACGCGGCTGAGTGCTAGGCTGGGGTGTGGGGCCAATGATTTGCACGCGACCCTTTCCTTCTGGAAAAAGACGGGGGCCGACGGGCTGCAACCTGCGACTCGCCGCCATGCCTGCTGCGACAAGTCCCCAAGGCCGAGACGTTTTGGCGCTGCCTCATCGCATCCTCGTGCATCGGCACGGCAACGTCGCGCGCGCGGCTGGTGGCTCGGCGACGACGTGGAGCTTGGGCGGTGGCCGCGGCGCTGACGACGCGCGGATGCTAGGCTGCGTCAGGCCCGTTGCCAGCCTGCTAGCGGGGCAGTGCAGTCGACAAAAATATAGCAGCCCACCCTGAGTAAGACATCCACTTGGCCACCCAATCTGCAGTTAAAGACCTCCTCCGTCCGGCCTGACCTTCTTTTGTTGTCCGTTTGTATTTCCTGCCACTCGCTACTTGCTTCCACATCCCATCGGAAAAAGAAAGAAAGCGTCAACATGATCTTCAGAAACCTCGCCCGCGCAGCATCTCTGCTCGCTCTCTCGGCCTCGGCCCAAACCGTCTGCAACAATGCAGCCTCGCTATGCGACAAGACGTACGGCAACGTCACGCTTCTGGGCGCCCACGACAGCGCCTTTGTCTCCGACTCGTCGACCAGCTACTCCAGCTCCGGCAACCAGTACTACAACTCCACCGTCCAGCTCAACGCCGGCGTGCGTCTCCTGACCGCCCAAGTCCACCACTACACCGACAACAATGCCGACGAGTGGCATCTGTGCCACAGCTCGTGCACCCTTCTCGACGCCGGCAAGCTGTCCGACTGGCTCGCCGAGATCAAGACCTGGATGGACGCCAACACCAACGACGTCGTCACCATCCTGCTCGTCAACTCGGACGACGCCTCGGCCTCGGTGCTGGCCTCGGAATTCAGCACCTCGGGCATCGACGACTACGCCTACACCCCCGACTCGACCACCCAGGCGCCCTCGGAGTGGCCCACGCTGCAGACCATGATCTCCAACAACACCCGGCTGGTCACCTTCGTGGCCTCGCTGTCCGCCTCGTCCAACACCGCCGCCCCCTACCTCCTCGACGAGTTCACCTTCGTGTACGAGAACGCGTACGACAACACGTCGCCCAGCAACTACAGCTGCGAGCCCGACCGCCCCACCTCGCTCAAGGGCGACGCCGAGTCGGCCGCCTCGGGCGACCGCCTCTTCCTGATGAACCACTTCCTGTACGCGTCGTCGGCCTTTGGCATCGAGAGCCCCAACACCACCTACCTCGAGACGACCAACTCGCCCAACGTGACCGCCGGCTCGCTCGGCCAGGCCGCCGCCGAGTGCAGCCAGACGTACGGCAAGGCGCCGTGGGCCGTGCTCGTCGACTTCTTCAACGTCGGCCCCGCCATCGAGACGGTCGACAACCTCAACGGCGTGGCCGGCGCGACGAGCGGCCGCGCGGCCGTCAGCGAGGAGGAGGTGACGGCGAGCAACGATCCGACGAGCAGCTCTGCCGGCGTCGCGAGCTCCGGGTCGCCGAGGGGCGGTGCCGCGGTGGCGGCGGTGGTTGGTGTCGTCGTGGCCGTGATGGCGCTGTAAGGAGGGTTGAGTTTACGTTTTCTTCTTCTCTCTTCTATTCTCTTGACGGTTACGAGGTCATGACGCTCCTTTCTTCATCTTTGGACTGTGTTTTTTTCTGTACTTTTATATCGTCTTCCATCGGATTGTCACGAGAAGCGAATGGGCCCTGGTCTATGCATAGCCTACGGCGTTTGGATTCTTGTTTTTGGGATAATTCTCTAGTTGCATAGCCTAGATCGTGCAAAATTGGTCAAAGGAGAGGAGGAAATCGGAATTTGGGATATCATAGCAGCGCGCATACAAGCGCACATATTCGAAGCGAAGCGACCGAGGAGTCACAAGGGTTTCAATACCAAGCATTCAGAGACCGAACAACACTTGCAAACTGTGCACGTCGCAAAGTGAAGAAGTGAGAGGAGGGAAATATGGTAATTAGCGCATGCTAGCTTACCAAGCAAAAGAAGAGAAGAGGGGGAAAAAAAAAAACATACGCGTCCTCTCAGCTCATGTCCACGCAATGCCAATTAGCCAAGCCACGCGCGTGAGACCAACAAGACTTTGATGAACGGTCCGCATCTATAAAAATTTTGACGGTGGTCAAAGAGCACACTGCCGCACCGCGTTCCGCGCGTCGACGAGCTAAGCTTTTTTGATGGGCGAGCGTCCCTGGCAAGCATTGCAGCCGTGGCACGTCGATCAAACGTCGCGCATCGTGCAACTGCCGAAGATCCAATGGGGCGGGACGGGACCCACTCACTCCCAGACATTGCGGGAGGGAAGATTCGTTACACAAGGTACGACGGCAAGCGTGTCGGCGGGCAACGGGGACATGTCGAGCCGGACGACGTTAATGCTTGGACATTTCGACAACAAAGGAAGACCACTGGGATCTCGGGGTAACCTACCTACCAACGTGGTCGTCGTCGTCCGCATTGCCCATCTATCCGCCCCACACCCGCATCCTGAGAATACTCCGATTGGAGACTGAAAAGGAGGAGGAGGAGGAGCAGCCGATTTCGTCTGCAATTCACCATGACCAAAAAAAAAAAAAAAAAAAAAAACAGAGAGAGCATGAGACGACGTGCCATCCTCTCCGAAGCAAAAGCAAAAGGGAGAAGAGGAAGAGATCGTGCCCCAACTCCACCAAAAATCATCTACACACCGCAAGCCAAAGCTCCACCCATCCAAAACCCTCCACTCCCTCCCCCTTCAGTCCAACCCCCCTCTCTCCCCCTCCAGTCCAATTTCGCTCACTCACTCCCCCGACCCCAAAACAAACACCACCCCCAGTATGACGATCGTCGCGACCATCAGCCCCGCAGCGAACGTCCACTCGCCCCACGTCATATCACTTTCCTGCTCACGGCGGCCCCCCTTAGGACGGCTTAAGAGGGTAGCGTTCTCGTCGGAAGGCGGCGGCGGCGGCGGCGGGGAGTGAACGCGAATGGGACGGGTGGTGGAAGGATCGCTCGTCCGTCCTTCCCCCCTTCCGTCCTCTCCTTCCCCTCTTTCCTCCCCCTCCTCCTCCTCCTCCCGTATCGTCTCCAGCATCCGCGGGTGACGCAATCGGGATTCTTCTCGTCGTGGTAGTGGTGCTGCGGGTGCTGGCGGTATTGGCGGTGATGATGGTAGTGGTGGTGCTGGCGGCGGTGCTGGAGCTGGCGCCGGCGGCAGAGCAGCAGCAGCGTTCTCGCTGTTGTTTCCAGCAGTATAACCGCCGCCGCGCCGCTTCATGATCGGCATCTTGCTCCCCTTCCTCCTCGTCCTCATCCTCATCCTCCTCCCTCCAACGGCGCCGACGCCCGCGGCCGCCACTGCACCTTTCGCGCGCCTGTCATCACCGTCGTCGCTGCTGCCGCCGAACGCGCCAGGTGGAGACGGTATGGCCGACGCTGGTGGTGGTTGTGGTCGTCGTGGTGATTTCCGCGGTGCGACGGCGTGCGACTGGCAGGCCGAGGAGGGGAGAGCGAGGGGGAGAGGGGGAGCGGTCTGGGGATCGCTGGTCCCGGGTCCAACTTCATCATCGTCATCATCATCCTCCTCCTTCTCCTCCTCGTCATCGGACGCAGCAGCAGCATCAGCAGCAGTTGCGCCATCGCCACCAAGACATTCCCCTCTCGAGTACGACCCGCTCTGCTGCCGAGGTACCACCTCCATCATCTCAGCGCTGCCGCCGCCAGCGGCGTCCACCTCGTCGTCCACCACCATCATAGCAAAACACGACGCCTGCCCGATTGCTTCCTCCTCCTCCTCCTCCTCCTCCTCCTCTTCTTCTTCTTCTTCGCCGCCGCCTGGTCTTGGAATATGTTTCCGACGTTGGCTTGAGGGTCGTGATGATTGGTGGGGGGTGATGGTGCACTCTGGGATATCTGGGCCCACGGCAGATTTGGTCGTTTCGCGGTGATGGACGACGGATGGAGGCGAGCGAGCGTTGGGCCTTTCTTTGCAAGTGCCGGGCAGAAGGAAAAAAAAAAAAAAAAAAGCGGGAGGAGCCTTGTGCTTTAGTTTTGTCCTCATGTTGGCATGGGTCAGGCTCCTCTTCTACCTTGGTTACGAAAGACCCTGTTTTGGAAATTTTTCTTCATCGGTCCATTATGGTTTCATATCGGTCTTCTTGCTTTTCTAAAGATGTCCGGCCCTCGTACCTTATAAGTGTAGGCGCGAGTAAGCCCTTGGGGAGGAGGAAGGTTTGGGCCGCGCATCGCCATGTCGATATAAACCGCCCGTTGCAGGAACGAAAACACAACACAACAATAACCAAACCACGCATGGGTACGAACGTATGAACAGTCGGTCCCAAACGATGTGTCAATCCTCTCTAATCGAGTCTAATCGCCCACGCTGCTACAGACAACAAGCTCGGGGGAAGAGTAAGAAAGTAGCAATGCCGCAAACAGGCCAGTCATCAACGGGCCAACGAATGTAAAGACCTAGCAGCTACTGGCGGCGGGCGGCGCCCGCCCCCGCATCACCAGTTCGGCGGCAGCCTAATGACGATTCCGGGATCCGAATCGCTATCCGAATCCTCGTGGCGCCACCACCGCGAGCCGCCCTGGCGGTGCCAGTCGAAGCTGGCCTCGGGGCCGCCGTCGAACGGGCCGCCGGGGTCGACGGGCGCGGGCGCCGTCTCGCGGCTGACCTCGTACGCGGCGTCGAGCAGCTCGCGGGCGTACTCCTCGTGCTGGCGCTCGTCCTCGGGGTCCCACTCGTCGTCGGCGTCCCACTCCTCTTCCCTCGGCGGCGACCGCGGCGGGCTGTAGTCCGGGTACGTCAGACGCACGCCCAGCTGGCGCCGGTACGCCTCGTCCAGATGCATGATTTCGTCCACGAGCCTCTCGAACTCGGCGTCGTATTCCACCAACGTCGCCTGCGGCTTCGACGTCTGGGAGCCGCCGCCCCGCAGCAGCCCTGCGACGACGACCGCATCCTCCTCCTCCTCGTTTTTGTCGCCGTCGTCGTCTTCTTCTTCTTCTTCCTCTTCTTCCTCTTCTTCTTCGTCGAAGAGCGAATCGCGCCGCCGTTGCCGCAGCAGCAGCAGCAGCAGCCGCCGCCGCAGCCGCCACGGCCTCGACGATGGGCGGGAAGCGGCAGCAGTGGTAGTAGCCCAAGCACCCACCGACCTCCTCGCCTCGCCGTCGGTAGCCTCTTCTCCCTCCTCTTCCTCCTCCTCCTCCTCCTCTCCTTCACAAGTCCCCTCGGGCATCCGTTTCTCACACGCAAAGCGAGCAGCGCCGGGGACGCGGCGCATCACGTCGACGTCGTCGTCCAGGAGGCGGCCCGTGTCGTGGCTGAACGTCCGCACGAAGCGGACGGGGGGCATGGGCAGCGGCGCGTCGGCGGCGAGCCAGGGGGGAGGGCGGTCGACGGCGGCGGTGGTCTTCTTGTTCTTTCTGCGGGACGCGCCGACGCCGCCTTCTTGAGCGGCCGGTAGTGGTGCAGGGGGGTCGGAGGAGGAAGAGGAAGAGGAGGGGGAGGAGGAGGGGGAAGGGCTGCCGTCGAGGACGGAGTCGTGGCGCTTCATGTGCGAGACGCGGTGCTGGTTTGGTGGAGCGGCAGCGGCGTCGCCGTCGCCTGTGGAGGAGGCGTGGCTGTTCGGGCTGTCGACGGAGCGAGACATGGTGTGGCCGTGGTCCTTGAGTGGGAATGGGCGCCTGGAGAGTTCGAAAAGCGGGGCCGGGTTGGTTGGAAGCTGTTGCGAGCGGGGGTAGGGTTCGGTGGATGTTTGGAGCAGTGATGGGTTCATGTGATTCCCGCTGCTATGCGTGTATATTCGTAGTGATGGCGATGGCGGGTAGCAGTTCGTAAATAATGACCGTGATGAAGCCGGGTAACGAAGATGTTCTGCGATGGGAATATGCCGGAGAGGAGAGGAGAGGAGAGAGCGGACAGAAATGAGCAAGGGTCGCCGGTCGTTCACCGTTTGGGAAGCCACGGCATCGCTGCTGCCGTTTTCTTTTCCGTCGTCGTCGTCGTCGTCGTCGTCGTCGTCGTCGTTCGTGGTAATGAGGTCGGGCTTTCCGTTGCCATCGAAGTCCAAAGTCGGAAGGTGCGGACGGTGGGGGTTGTGTGCTCGCCGGGTACGAGGTGTGTTTGGCTGTTGATGAGCAGCTGAACTCACGACCAAGCCCCTCATACTCAAACTTCCTTCTTATACGGCCAGCCAAGCTCGCCATGACGCCATGCAACGGGCTGGCTGAGCTGGGCTGTAGTGGGCCGGCAGCCGTGCCGCGATGTGCGCGGAAAGTGTCGACAGAGTTTCCAGAAAAAGCCTCCCTCCCTGCCTTCACCCACTCCCGCCTCCCCCGCCAATGGGATCGAGCGTTGCGCGCATCGAAGGCCGCTCCACATGCGAGATCCACTTGCCGGCGACCGGTCAGTTCGAGAACAAAAATCGTGGCTTGATTTTGTTGAATCCTGGCTGACACATGCATATCGCGCAACGCGCCAGCCGCCGACTGCTTGTTCATGCAGGGCCCTCCATCCCCCCCATTTCCATGTCTCCAGCCACCAGAAAAGAAGACTGTCCGTCATGAGGGGTATGTAAAGCGAAGAAAAAAAAAAGGCGCGTCGTGAGAACAATTCCTCCAGCATCACGCCGTCGATCTGTTTAGCAATGATTGGTATGATTCTGCTCATGCCTTGTACTTCTTCCGCTCACAGGCACCAAACCATCTATCCCGTTCCCCAAAGGGGACAAAAAAAGAGGCGCGTGTGTGTGTGTGTGTGTGTGTGTGTGTGTGTGTGACCTGCATGAGACAGCGGGGCGATTGCTCAGGAACGGTCTCGAACACTAGAGATTTCGAAGATCGCAATCGCTCGCATCGGCCGGCAACCCCCCTTCCCCGCTCCGCGCGCGCATGTACCTGTACGCCGTGAAAGTGGGAACCAGCGCCGCCAAAAAAAAAAAAAAAAAGGGAATAATCGTTTCATCACGTTACATGCACACACGGCGGGTGACATCGGCAAGATTAAGCCGACAACAACCCCACCACCACCAAAACCACCACTGAGCCCAGCAGCCCTAACCCATGTCTGTTCTCCCCCAAATGACAAATTGTCATCCGGGACTTGACGGGAAGGGCGATGGCTCCAGAAAGATCGACATACGGACAACAGACGAACGAAACAGGAAAGAGGGGGCAGCCAGTCCGTCCGTCCGTCCCCGGCCGGGCGAGTGAGTGAGTGGTGGGTCCGTCAGACATGAAGAAAGAAAGATCCCCGCATATATCATCACCACATCACGCTATTCCCTGCTACCTATGGTCGAGACCCTTTCTTCCCACCCCCAAATCTCGGGAGGAGCAACGGCGACGATGTGGCAGTAGTGGGGAAAGTTGTCTCTCTGACCGGTCGTCGTGAATTGATGAAACTAGCTAACGTATGGACGGGAGCTACGAATGCATGTTCGAAGTCGCGGAGAGAGAGAGAGAGAGAGAGAGCAGAAAGATACGTGATGAGGAAATGGAATGACTAAACAAAAAAAGCCGCGCCGAACGATAATCACACCACAAAGTCGACAAACATTTGTTGTTTTTATTGTTCAGAGACGTAAAATATCACTTGCCCATCATTAGTTACATCTATGTGTACGCACGTTTTTGTTTTTTGCAATCCCGTAGTCGAGAAGAGAGAGAGAAGAAGAAAAAATCCCGGAATAATCTCTCTCAATCAGAGACCACCAAACCGTAAAATGCGTGTGTGAGCATGGGAAAAGAAAGAGCAAACCAGCAGCGAAACATAACCCAGAAAAAAACCATGTACCTATCATTCACACACGAATAAAAAAAAAAACAAGAAACTGAACCAGCAATTGCCACCGCCAGCGCCAAACGAAAAGAAAGAAAGACATCCCCTTCAACACCTGAGAGAGACCAATATAGTAGGTATACAGCACACTCATCTCCTCCTTTACGCAGCCGCCAACCTCTTCAACAACTCTTCCTTCTCCCCCGTCGGCAGCGTCTCCAACGCCGCCAAGACGCCCTTCAAGCCCGCCTCGCGGTCCTTCCTGACCAGCTCGGCGACCTGGTACGCCGTGGTCTCGCGCGTGAGGGCCTCGACCTTCGCCGCGACCTCCTTGCGGTTGCCCTCGATCCACTCGGCCACGGCCTGGTCGGCGTTGTCGAAATCCTCGACCGCCGACCACGCGGCGAGCTGCGCCAGGGCCTCGCGGCGGCTGATGGCGCCCGAGTCCGACACCGCCAGCCGCTTGAGGATGTACTCCTCGTTGATGCGGCGGCGCAGGCGCCAGTAGAAGAAGCGGCGCGCGTTCTGCCAGCGCAGCGGCATGCGGATCGCGCCTTTGGCCGCCATGCGCCCCGCGCGGTCGTGCAGGTCGGCGAACTGCAGCGAGATCTGGCCGTACACGGGCAGCAGCAGCTGCTCGCGCTCCGTCATCTCCGCCTTGACCTTCTGCTGCTCCTCCTTGGACAGGCTGCTGTCGGCGAACTTGCGCTTGAGCTCGCCGTATGTCGGGTCCAGACGCGCCATCGTCTCGAGCTGGCGGTCCCGGCGGAACTTGATGCCGACGATGCCCTCGGGCTCGAGGACACCGCCGCGCGAGTCCTCGTCGGCGTACATTTCCATGAACTTGGGGTTGATGGTCGGGTCCACGACGACCCACGAACCACCGCGGAGCTCGCCGAACGGAGGGATGTAGACGAAGACGGGCTGCTCGTACTTGACGAGAGCGTCGACGATGTAGGAGCCGTACTTGAGCACCTCGTTGAACATGTCGCGCTGACCACCGGAGAAACCACGCCAGTTGGCAAGGATGAACAGCGGAAGCTGCTCGCCGTTGTTGAAGTCCTTGATGGCCTGGGCGGTCTTGAAAGCCGAGTTGGGGTACCAGACACCACCAGCCTCCGACGTGACCTGCTCGATGGAGTCGGGGTTGGCGGGATCGGCAGGAATGACGTTCTCAACAGCGCGCGTCTCGACACCGATGACACCGACAGGGAGCCCGCCCAGGCGAGCACGACCAACGACAACGGTCTTGGCCCAGCCGCTGAGAGACTCCTCGAAGGAGCCACGGTCAAAGAGACCCGAAAGGTAGCCCTCCTCGTCCTCCTTACCGGCGATGAGCCACCTGACATCATAAGGCTGCTTCTGCGGCGGGTAGTAGGTAATGTCGCGGTCCCAGTGCTCGGCAGTGGGGGACAGCGGGATGGGCTGACCCTTGCTGGACGGGATGTAAGACAGCCAGCGGACGATCTTGGACACACCCTCGAAGTCGTCAGAGGCAGTCATGTGCGAGACACCGTTCTTGTACATGATCTGAGTGCCACCGAGCTGCAGGTTAGAGGTGTAGACCTCACGTCCGAGCAGCTTGTTGATGGCGGGAGCACCAGTAAGGATGATGGGCTGGCCCTCGATCTGAATGGCACGCTGGCCAAGACGGACGAGGTAGGCACCAATACCAACGGAACGGCAAGTGACCAGGGTGATGGTGAAGATATCTTCGTAGGCCCTGGAAGTCTCACCAGCGATGAGACCGGAGCCACGCAGACACTCAACACCAAGGCCATCCTCAGCACCAATGATGGTCGTGATCTTGTGCCTGGTCTCACCCTCGTCTTGGATCTCCTCGGTAATGACCTCGCGCCTGTCACCCTCGTCGAAGGCCTTCTTCTTCTCCTCGGTGATGTAGAGATACTTGAAGCCCTTCTCAGGGTTGGAAGCGTCATTCCAGGCGACGGAAAAGTGCGGGATCAGCTCCTCAGCCATACCGATGCGGGCACCGGAGTTGGCAGACAGATAGATGCGAGGAATCCCAAGCTTGCGGGCAAGTTCAGAGCACTTGTGGAAGAACTTGTCTTCGGCCGGACCGAATGAACCGATCTTGAAGGTGATGTCGTTGGAGATGATGATGAACTTACGGCCCTTGGGGTACTCGGGGGTCTTGGCCGTGACGATCCAACCCACCATGCCGATGTTGTTGGCACCCGGCTCGCGGTTGACCTCGGCCAGGTTGTCGTTGTCGTCGAGAACAAGCTCGTTGTACTCGATGCACTCTCCCTTGACGGGCTGCTTCTCCTTGAGCGCCTGTACCTTGGCGGTGGAGTGATGCCAGCAGTTCTCAATAGCCTGCCTGAAAAGCTCAGGGAAATCGTAGACGTATTGAGTGCCCATGATGTGGGCCTTGTAGCGCTTGGGCTGAAGAGCACCCTTGGTGGGGTAGGGCGTGGAGACGGGACGCAGGTGCATCGCGCCGATCTTGGTAGTACCGCCAATGCTGTGGAAGAGCCACTGGCCACCCTTCTCAGACTTCTTCTCGGCGTACAGCTCAACGTCGACAACGTAGCCAGCAGTGTTGGTGATGACCACGCGCAGAGGGTAGGGCTCGCCATGCTCGTCGGTGCAGATGATGCGGATCTCAGCACCGGTGACACGGAGCCTCCAGGCACGGCGACCGAACCTGTCGAGGAAGTTGCCAAGAGCTTCCTGGACATCCTGAGGCTGCAGGGGGAAGACGGTGGAGAAGTTGATGAAGATGTGGTTCATGTCAGAGCCGTTGTTGCCAATGATCTCAAGAGCGTCCAGGATGTCGTTCATGAGCCTATCAGCCTCGGAGATCATGAACTCGGCGGTGGGGATACCCTCCCGGAGACGGCCCGGACGAACGACAGCACGCGTGAAGTACCTCTTGTCGTTCTCCGCGCCCTTGCCAACAGCCTCGTAAATGTGGATGTTGCGGTTCTCAGTGAAGACGGGCTTGATGTTGAACTTGTTCAGGCGTCCAAGCTCCAGCTGGAAAGCAAGAGCAGGCTCGATGTGACGGATGCTGGCGTCCTCATCGTAGAGGGGACCTCTGAAAGTGTAGTAGCCGGGGTAAGTGCCATCCTTGTGACCGCAGATGAACGTGACACGACGCACACGCCTGGCCAGGAGCTCCTCCTTGTAGTCGTTGACGATAGGAGTAATACGGCTCAGGATCTCATTGTCATCAAAGCTCTCAGCGTCCCTGACGGCAACGTTGCAGACGGCAGTAAGCTCGTCCTCGCTCTCAAGCCTGGGCGCCGGCTTGCGCTTGCCAGCAAGATCGGCAATCAGACCGTTGTTGCCGCTGGAAGCCCGCTTCTTGGTCGAACCAACCGTAGGGAAGGCCTCAAGAGCACGCATCAGGTACTCCTCAGCGTCCTCAAGGAAGGGAATGGGTACAACCGCGCCCTTGCGGGTGGGTTCACCCTCCGTGCCACGGCGCAAGTAGCTCATGTCGCTGATCGAGTGAATACGCTTGCCGAAGAAAGAGCTCTGCTCACCGCTGGGAGTCGAGGGCGTAGACGGGTGAGAAGACTCGACCGGGAGGCCAAACTCGGATTCGCCAACCTTGCGGAGGGCAAAGTCCCAAGAGAGGACGTAGGGAGCCTCGGTCTCGATGTGGTAGTCGATCTGCTTGAGCTGGTACGCACGGTAGGCGCGGCGCGTGTAAACCTCAAGAGCAGCCAGAGCGACATAAGGGTCAGAGTGAGCAAAGAAAGTGGGAAGGACATCGAAGACAGTGTACTTCGAGTCAACAACTTCCTTAATGATATCGAAATCAGGCTCCCTGTGGTCCCAGCCACTCTCGCCGTACTTGGACTCGACAACGGATGTGCGGAGGATGTGTTCCATCTGAGAGGTACGCTCCTCAAGGGAAGGCATAGCGCACTGGATCAAGACCTCACGAGCCTTGATGGCCACCTTCGCGGTGGCCCTGGACTCGAGCTCGGTCAGCTTGCGGAGAGGGTCCTTCAGGTACTTGGCAACGTTTCCGACACCAGGCTTGTTGGGCTTGTAGGAATCCAGAATAGCGAGGAGAAGGTTGTTCTTGGACTGAACCCTGGTGTGGGAGAGAACGGTGTAGACAATAGGAATCAGATCATCCTTCTGCGAATCCCTAAGCTTGAGGACAACCTCTTCGTCCCTGTTCTGACGGAAAGAGAACTGGTACTCGACGGCGGAGTACTCCTCAATGAGAGTGGACATAATAGCAAACTCGTGTGCCTTCAGACCCTCAATGTACTGGTTGGCAATCTCGAGGAGAGGGGCCAGCGTAGTGCGAAGAAGAGAAGCATCAGCAGGGTCAACACTCTCCTCAAGGAAGCGGTTGAAATTCTTGATGAGCTGCTTGGCAGGGAACTCGACATTACGGCTGTGGGCGCGATCCACGATTTGCTCCAAAGCAGCGTCGAGCTTCTGAGGCATGCGTGCGTGCAGGGCAGAAGCCTGAGCATTCCACTGACCGTAAGGGAGTTCAGGGTCACGAAGGACAGCGATGAGCTCGTTCAAAGTGTCGCCCATGATGACCTGGTTGTCGAAACCCTTGAGAATGTCCAGGAGAATGTTGTACAGGTAGGTAAAGCGCTGCGGAGGCTTGGAGCCCATAATTTGAGGCGGGCCAAATTCGGGCAGCTGGCCAAGGAAGAGCTGGGCGGTCTTGACCTTCGACGGGTCATCGAGAGCCAGGATACCGAGGATGTCACCAGCTTCGAGGGTCGCGCCGGGCTGCTTGATGAGGTTGACAACACCGTCCTCTTGGGCGATCAGGGGCATGTACATCTTCATGACCTCAACTTCGGCGAAGGCCTGGCCCTTGCTGATGTGCTCGCCGTTGGCGATGCTGAACTTCACAAGCTTACCAGGACTGGGGGTACGGAGCTGGGTGGGATCGTTTTCCTGCTCAAGCAAGCAGGTCTTGCTGTCGACGGAAAGACGAGTCGCGCCGACTTCCTCCTTCCAGTAGACGTTGTGAGACTTGCCGCCGAGCAAAACAAGGAGACCGCCGTCCGCCAGAGCGCGGACACCGACCTGGCACCTTGAGCCGTTGATGAACAAAGTGTAAGCATCAGTGCTGGACCTGGTGGCAGTGAACTTGTAGCGGAAGCCCTCGTAGATGAAGTCGATGGGGAAGACGGTCTTCAGGACATCCTTGGACGGAACCTGACCCTTCTCCAAACCCCTCTTGTACTCCGTGATGCAAGTTTCGCTAGCCACGTGGGCCTTCTGGACTGCACCACAGATGACGGCGATCATCGGGTCAGGCCTCTCGGCGGTAAGCTTCTTCGAGATCAGCTCATCGAGCCAGCCGGTGGTGATGGTGTTGTCCTCAAATGCCGGGGTCTCCAAAAGCTTGATCAGGTACTCAACAGTCGTCCTGAAGTCACCACGAATGCTCAGTTCCTTCAGCGCAACGACCATGTGCTTCCGAGACGCCGTGCGGTTCTCGCCGTAGGCGAAAATGTGACCGAACTGGCTGTCAGAGAAGCTGTGAATACCACCGGCAGTACCGACGGAGAAGTAACCCCAAACGTTGGAGGAACTCCTGAAGTTCAGCTCGTGCATGGTACCGCTGGAAGGCTTGAAACCCTCGCCGGGATCCTCGGAGGTGATACGGCAAGCAGTCGTGTGACCCTTGGGCTTGGGCTTACGCTGGTTGACGAGAGACTCCTCAGTCGAGAAATCGAAGTCGATCTCGGTGGCGGAGTGGGGATCGACACCGTACAGAAGACGGATGTCGCGGATCTGGTGCAGAGGGATACCCATAGCAATCTGGAGTTGAGCTGCGGGCAGGTTGACACCAGAGACCATCTCGGTGGTAGGGTGCTCGACTTGCAGACGGGGGTTCAGTTCCAGGAAGTAGAAGGCATCGTCCTCGTGCGAGTACAGGTATTCCACCGTACCCGCCGACACGTAGCCGACCAATCTACCCAGCGCCACTGCTGATTTCTCCATCCGTTGGAACGATTCCGCGTTTGCGACCGTCACCGGCGCCTCCTCAATGATCTTCTGATGTCTCCGCTGGACGGAGCAGTCACGGCCGAACAGCGAGATGTTGTTGCCGTACTGGTCAGCCAGAAGCTGAACCTCCAGATGCCGGGCGTTGCCGGCCAGCTTCATGATGAAGATGGGCGAGCCGGGAATCTCGCTCGCGGCAGCGCGGTACATCTGGATGAAGTTCTCCTCCGACTCGACCTTGCGGATACCCTTGCCGCCACCACCCTCCGAGGCCTTGACCATGACGGGGAAGCCGATCGACCTGGCCTTCTCCAGGCCCTCCTCGGGCGAGTGTGTGCAGCCCTGGTCGTAAATGTCATCGGGCACCGTGACGATTCCGGCGTCGTCGACGATGACCTGGTCCACGCCGGTACCCGACCACGGGATACAGGGGACCTTTGCATGCTGAGCAACGATTGTAGACGAGATCTTGTCTCCGAGCGAGCGCATGGCCGAACCGGGAGGGCCAATGAAGACGATCTTGTTCGGCGACGCGGCGAGCGACTCGGGGAGCTTGGGGTTCTCGGAGGCGTGGCCCCAGCCGGCCCAGACGGCGTGGACGCCCATGCGTTCTGCGACGTCGACGATGAGCTCGACGTTGGCGTAGTTGTTGTTGTTGGTGCCTCCGGGGACCTGTTGGACGGCTGTCAGCTCTGCGCCAGCCTCACGCGACACTCGGGCTGGCTACGCACCTCAACGTATTGGTCGGCCATGCGGATGTAATCCGCGTTCGCCTGCAGATCTTCCGGCGTGGCCATGACCGTGAATTGGATTGCCCTCTCATCGCCGAATGTCTCGTACGCCCATTTCCGCACCGATCTGATCTCCTTGACCGCCGCGATACCGTTGTTGGCAATGAGGACCTGCAGAGAGCTGCGTTAGACTAACGCGCGCGACCGCTGCTTGCACGGCGATGCTTACATTCGTGATGACGGTGTGGCCTGTCGCGCATTAGCTGGGGTGTAAATCAGCGCCGAGAGGAAGATTCTTACCGTCATGGCTGGCCACGAAGTCCTTCACCTTCGAAGGTGGTGCGTTTCCGAGGTGGTTAAGCCCAATGAAGTGCTCACCTGCGGGTGGTTAGCACACTGCGCCGCTGGACAGACACTAGAAGCTCGCCGATGGGCGGTTCGCCTCCAGCGCGCCCCGCGCGGTGTCGTGGAGCTTACCAATGTTCTTCTTGGCTGCCCAGCTCGACGGTGTCCCGTTCGGCTGGGCGCTCGAGTCTGCCGATATTCCCATGACGGATTCGTTTCGTATGTGCGCGAGGTTGGGGTGTATGTAGTGGGTAGGTTTGGGAGGGGCGGCGACGGCGAATTCGGCGTCTATCTAGTCTTGGGGAAGGCGCGATCCGGGGTATCGAATGAGAATGAAATAGAAACCAACGACCACCAATGCCAGTCTATCGGAGCTCGCGCGCAGGTCGAGAGGGTGAGAGGAGAAACAGAGTACACGGTGGAGGAAAGGCGTTCAGCTCGGGGCCAGAAGAGCGGCGGCCATTGGGAATTATAAGTCAGCCGAAGCGGCTACGATGTGCCCGAAGCACTCAACGCAACACGGACCAAAGCTTCCTCCGGCGCGCAGGGTTCCGCAAGCCGCATTTCGCACGCCGCGAAAACGTCAGACTGCTCTGCTTACGCCCCATCCTCTGCGCCGCGGGCCCATCGCCCCAAGCCATTGCCCCAGCGCATCTCCCACCGCGGAGCTTATCGGGCTATGATTTGTGGCTGCGTGATGGAGCTCTGGATGCGCTGTGGGGGCGGGCGGACGGAAGTCTGCTCGCTGCCCAGTCGGTCGTTCCCCAACCAGTAGTCTGGTTGAATATTCAACAAGGCGTCGCCCGCCAAAATAATCGATCGTCGCCTTCAAGCTAAAACCCGACTCACCGACCCTTCATGCCTCTCTCTCTCATCGTTCTTGACACGCTCGCGCGCGCATTTCTGTCCCGCAGCGAGCCGGGCGCCTCTGCTCCAGATGCACTAATCTGCGCTGGCAGCTGTCGCTTCCCCATTCAGAAGCCGACCTAAAAATACCCCGGCCCTCCAACTGCTGTCCGTCCCTGTGTCGATGGGTGTGCTCGTCAGGACCCTTCGGCCCCGGCAGCGGGTTGAGTCCGCCGCTCAAGGCGCCGACTCGATTTGCGACACCACCGACGCCGACTCGGACCCCCACCTTTCTCCGGTGCAGCCTCCGCCCCCAACCATCCGTATTACGACTGTACATACATCGCTGCCGCAGTGTGCTCTCTAGTATTATTGATCTGACCCTACGCGATCTTGAATCGCCTCTTTTTTTTTTCTCGCGTCGATCACGGGTGCACTGGGCTCTCCAGCGTCCAGCCGCCCCAAATGTCGGGGTAGAGTTGCGTTCGGGCCGTAGCGTATCCAATGTTACCCTTCTTCTTCTCCGTCCGTAGCATAACTTCCTGGCTGGTACTCAGCTATTGATCCTTGTCAGCCACCCGGTGCACCTGCGCCCTCCCGGCTCCGCCCTTACGGGAAGCCCCTACAGCTCCTGCGCCCGCCTTATCGCTCAAGCCGCCCAGATCGGGCAGAGCTGAAGCCCAGTATGATGACGCTATTCCCTTTTCAACAAAGGCCCTTTCCGTCAGCTTAGTCATTTTTGTCAGCGCGTGCTCGCTATACGCAGGATAGGATAAGATCTTCTGACTCTCCCCTTCTCCGCAAAGACAGAAAGAGGTGACAGGTATCCAACATAGGGCTTCTCGACAAGCTTCGCTTGGTTGACGACTTTGGCTCCATATACATCCACCGCAAACGCCATGTCGTTATCGGACTTGTCATCGAAATCCGTGTTTTGAAGGTTTCCGTTCGTTTCCTGAAGCGTGAGCTCTCGCGTTGATGGAATGTGGTCGGCGCGTGGGAGGGCGCAAACGGAGAAGAGAAGCTCACCACAGCAAGTGAACGCGGAATTGGGTGGAAGACAAAGAGAGTTGTGTTCGCAGACGAAGAGCGGAAAGGAAGTATTTTGGTGGTGGGCAGGCGCGCCTTTGCGACGCTAACCCGATTGGGAGCGCAACTTCCCGTTGGGCCAACTCAGCAAGCGTCCGGACATTTTCTTCAACCACTGACGTAGATGTTCTCTCGTTTGTAGAACACAGAACTATCAAATTTCTATCGATGTGCTGTGATGGCACATATCCCACCCTTGACGGCGAAGTGTCCGCGCAACTCAGAACTGAAGGAGTGATCCAGCTGCACGCCGCGCTGCATATCTGAGGGATTACTTGCAGCAGGGTGACAAAGAAACATGCTGGCATGAGAATTGAGGTACGTGGAAGTCTGGTACGAAGTGGAATAGCAGTGGAGACATGAGCAGGTTCGGGAAAGGCTCGAGGGACTGAGGCAGCCCTCAGCAGCTGCAAACTCTCATTGGCTTTTTTTTTTCGAGTCCGCTGACCCTCGAGGCGCGTCACGAGTCTGCTCTCTGAATTTAGTTCAGCATTACCGTCGAAGCGTTGCACGGTCAATTCGGCGCGAAAATCATCCACGTCTTCCTCTTGATGTACGCGAAAGCTTACTGATTACACCGAGTCCAATGGCAGGCGGGATGAAGGTTTGTGTCCAACTCAATTGCTCCCAAATAATGTATTACGCTGTCAAATATAAAATCCTTCACCTCCACGCTTATCCTCACCTTCACTCTGGTTTTTGACCGTACGCAACGTGGCTGTATTCGAATCAGTCTCACTGCCTCAAAGAACGGAAAGGCTCACTTACAACGTGTAGTACGGATGAATCGACTTGCTCTTCAGCTCCTCCCTCACCTTCGCATTGATGACCTTCACCTCTTCCAGCCTCCAACCCAGGATGTTGGTGAACATGCGGAAAGAAAATGCCTCCAACCCATCAAGGTACTGCATCAAGTTCACCAGGCCAACCTCTTTCTACTCTTGCAGTCAGCAATCCGTCCCAAACTCCACACTTCCGATCCGTACCATCTTCGGATCCTTGGGCCATGGGCCCAGAGGAATCTTATACATTCGTGTTTGCACGTTGACAAAACCCGCATCTTTCAGCCACCCCTCCGCCAGCGGGCCCGGATACAGTTCTTTCCCGAGCTTCTTGCAGCCCTCTTCCAGCGTGGCGAGGAACTGGTTGATGTGCGCGTCGGGCTTCAGCGAACCGTCATCAGATCTGTAATGCGTGTCGAAGAGATGAAGCCTGGGCAAAAAACCAGTCAGTGGGGAAGACAGGTTATATACATCGCGCCCCTCGAGGCGCAGCACCCACTCACTCGGTCCAACCGCCGGGCCTGGTGCACTTGAACATGTTTCCGATCAGCGCCGGCCAGTCGGAAATGGAGCCGTCCAGCTGCCGGGCGTAGATGAGATCGAAAGGCGTAGCGTGGGTCCACGGCGCCTCGACGTCGTCGACTTCAAACTTGACATTCGGCGGCTAGTTTTTTGCGGCATCTCTCGCGCATCAGCCACAAAAACAATTGCTCCAGCATCACCTTCCCTCGAGCACACGGGAATACAACATACCACCCAAGTCGGCTGCACGGGCGAGAGGTCGTTGCCGAGCACCTCGGCATCCGGATGGTCGTCGGCGACCTCGATCGCCCAGATGCCCGTTCCCGTCCCGACGTCCAAAACGCGCTTCAGCCGCCCGTCCTTCCCGCCGACCGGCGCGAAGAAGTGCCGCTTGCCGGTGACCAGCATCACCATGTGGTGGAGGAGGTCGAGCCGGTCCTGCTCGTTCTCGTCGTTGGGCATGAAGTAGGCGCCATCCTTGTAGGCGTGGTACCGGCGGCCGTTCTCGACCGGGTAGTTGACGACGCTGGACGAGAGCGATTGCGAGTAGGCCGAGAGCTGGTCCTCGATGCTGCCCACGGCCGAGTCGGTTTCGAACTGTGTGGGTGGAGAGAGCGTTGGGGTCAGGTCGAGCGCCAATGGCTGGGTATGTGGCGTGGAAGAAATGGCAAAGCTGTGGGACAGGCAAAAAAAAAAAAAAAAACAATGTGGTGTAACAACGAGCGAATGCATCATGTTACGCAAGTCGCAAATGCTCCACTCAATGAGGACGTCCACTCACCCCGGTATCGACCTCGATGTGCTGCTCGGGAGCGGTGGACATTGTGATCTTCGAACGATTGCAGCTGTAGGGGGTCGTGTGATGCCGTGTTATAAAAAGCCGTAGGATGGAAGATTAGAGGAAGTAGTAGTCGGGATCCGGCGGCCACATGGCCGCGTGCGCGGGGCGGGCCGCATGGTTAAGAGAGGGAGTGAAACCACCGTGGTCGTGCGGCGCAGCAAGAGAAAATGCAGCAATGATTGACAGAACAGCCGACGAGCCCCCACAGGGGCCCCGCTTCTCAGGAGACATGGGACCGCCATTGGCATATGCATTTGCGTCTGCGGATATTGGCAAGGATAAGTAATCATGCCGGGTACCTGAAGGGTCTGATTGCAGATTGATGAAGATGGGTGCCCAGCCGCTCGATTTTGATTGGCTAGCACGCTTCGCCTTGTCCTTCTTGGATACCACTGGGATCTTGCCGATGCTGGGGACGTCGATGCCGTTCTCCTTGGGGAGGCGCCTTCCACTGATCGAAGGCGGACCTGTCCGGCTTCTTTCCTGCCAGCGCCTTCAGGTCCAGGGTCTTCCTGTCGATTTTTTTGCTCAGCCGGAAGTTGACAGCAGTCTCGGCCGCGTTCATCCAGCAGTGATAGAGATAGAGCTGCCAGTGCTCCATCAGCGCCTTCTCTTTAGCGGTCGCCGTCTCCGGCGGGAAGAAGATGCTGTCGAAGTCGATCAGGTGTGTGAGCGGGTGCCACATGAGCCAGGCCAGAACCCTGGGGTCCTCATCCCAGATGTCTTCGAAACCGACAAACCCTTCGTTCATTGACCACTCCAGCATGTCGTCCGGAAGAGTGTCGTTCACGTGCTTCTCCCGGATGCGCTTGGCCTTTTCGTAGACGAAAACATTCAGGACGTGGTGCTGGTAAGTGGACACGGCCGACGCCTCCGTACTCGAGGCGACAAGGGCGTCGGCAGTAAGCCCCCAGACGTCGCTGAAGATCCCTGCTTGCTATGACGTGCAAGACAAAGTAGCATAGCATCCTGATGGTCACACGGGTCTCTCTGCGGGATGCTGTGACTCGAAGTTAGTTGAACTGTACACTTTTAGTGAAGCGGCCCGTTGGAAGGCCTGAGTTGATATCTCATCATCGGATGCCCCGTCGTTCTCTTTCCTGAAGGCATGGCGATGCCAGCGCTGTAGTCTTTATCCTCTACGAAGACAATCTTGCGGCCTGTATCTTCGATCAGCTCGATGCTCTCCTTCTCTGGCTGGAGTTCACCATTATCGACGGCATCCCACCATTTCTTGGTGGCGATGTTGGGGGTCAATAGCTCGAAGATTTCCGCACTTGTATCGGATGACGATGGAGCCGGAGGTGGCATGGTCAGCTATCACATTGTTAACGGGGACTCTTTCGAAGCATGGTGAGGATGGATGACAAGTGGGGCATGAGGACCGCCTCAGATTGCAGGGGTGAGGTGAGAGATTAGAAGTCGTTATACCTTGAGATGATGCTCACGGAGATGAGACAACAGTGCCGATTGTGTACCAGCAATGGGAAAGCTTGTAACGGCTGCAGGCGGTGTCGAGTGGAAGAATTGGAGCCAGCGAAGATATATCTTATCCCGCACACCAAAGACCCCCACGTGCTACTCTACTATTCCAGCACTTGGGCAGCTTAGTTATGCACGAGGTCGGGGTATTGGACACAAGGACAAGAGGGGTACAGCAAGTGACAAAAGATATGAGCCCACGTACATCAGCCTGGATAGCTGGAAAAAACAAACATGCGCAATTGAAACTTGCATTTACGTCCGGACAGTGGATTCAACTGCCCATTTAGGTAGGAAGAGCGGATCCAACAAGCAAAAAAGACACCCTCGAAGCTTCTCTGGACAAGTCTCGAACTTGGCGCAGGAACCGAAGTATGACACCAAGCTCGGATCGAACCCAAACCCTTGTTAGGGCGTTCAGCTCGAACGGGTAATCCATCAGATCACAAACCCCCGGATTTTGCTGCTTTAGGGTTCTGGTGGCGATGTATAGAGCCGGAGCCTGCCCATCGCACTAACCATCTGTAATTGAAAGGGGCTTTCGCTGTCGCGGTTTATATGCGGCAGGGTCGGGTATTGCTTTGGGACAGATATTCTGTCACCTGTCGTGGCAGGTGCGGATGACAGCAGCGCAGAGCGGCGGTGGTCGCGGTTGCCCGTTCGGGAGTCATCAGGGCCAGTGTCGACCACCCTTCGGATCCACTCCTGACCACTCCCAAGCACCACCGCGCGCTTCGCTTCGCTCCAACTCACCAATGTGGCGCGCCATGCCTCCGAACATGTCGGGCCCCGATCCCGAGCTGCGGCTCCAGACCACCGAGGAAAACGAAGGAAGCGAGCAACAAGACAACGCATCGCTGCCTACGCGCAGAGAGGCAGGCCGAGAGTAAGCGGGAACCAACCTCGCCTTCCAGCCCAGGGACGGTTCAAGCTCACCCTGCCACAGCGGGTGGCAAACAATTCCGTCACCTGCAATATGCGCAAACACACTCTGCACCGACAGAATTGCACACGCGTCCACTTCACCCATGTTTAATTAACCGTCTCTTAGGATGCTCGATAGCGGATATCTGGCCGACGTCACGGTTGTCTGTGCCGACGGTCAAGAAATCATGGCACACTCCCACCTCTTGGTTTGCTATAGTGTCTACTTCAGAAACGCCTTCAAGTCTGGAATGCAGGTAAGCAAGATGCCGTGCAACAGACTCGGCACTCCCGCCACTGCGGTGCTGACGACTTGGAATGGCAGGAATCGAAGCACAAGAAGTTCAAGCTTGAGAACAGCTCTTCCGACCCGCATCTCAACCTCGGCCGCGATGTCGTCTATTGCGCGCTGGAATACCTGTACAGCGGCTCGTGCACGGAACACCAAGACGCTGACGCTTTCTTGAAGAACATCCACCTCTACATCGATCTTCATGTGCTGGGAGACTATCTCCACATCGGAGGACTTCGGCAATACGCCGCCAGCAGATTCGGCGAGCTCACCGAGGACTGGGTACAATTGAGGCCGGTTCTGCCCGAAGCCATCAAGGCAATCTACAGCAAGCCCGGCTCCGTTGTCTCCGGCATCTGGCCGAAGCTCGTCATCGTCCTCGCGCAGCAAGGACGTCGGCTGTTGCACCCGGACATGGCCGACTGCATTCACACGTTGAGGGACTATGGCGACTGTGCTGCGGATGTGATGCTGGCCATCGTCCAGAGAGAGGTGGAGAAAAATTGCAAGCATTGTGGGAACTCGTTCACTGTGGTCGAGGGCGAGCGCAAGAAGTCATACTTTCATTGCTTCCACTGCGGTCGTAAGCTCTCTTTTGACTAAGTTTATATGACCGAGTAGGTGGTAGTTTTTTTTTTTTTTTTTTTGCGTATTAACGAAGTCATGTACTACACTTTCTTCTGCAAAGGGACCATTTGTCCAGCTATGAGTGAACTCGGAAGTATTGTTCATCCCCGCCATCACCCTACGAGATCTTACGGCGGACTCTCGGTCATGTACAAGCAGTTAGCAATGCTAAATTGTACACATCAATGCTTGAGATACGGCGTACAATGTTGAGGAAAGTCTCAAAGTGAGATGTCCGGTCGGGTACGATTACACTAACCACTGCTGTCTTCCCGAACGGGTAGCTCTCAGCTTGCAGATTTACTCCGCTACATGACTGACTTCCAGTCCCCTCGCATTTGAGCTCATCAGACCTTATGTCACGCATCTCTTGTCAACTTTAATGCCCATTCAGGGGCAACCAAGGCTTGTTTGTCAAGTTTCTCTATAAGCTGCTGCAGCGCCAGTGGACGTGTGCCTACCAATGGATCGCGGCGAGCGACGAGACGATCGTATGTGGAGAAAGGACCCCCAAACGACGACGGCCTTGTCCTATCATACATCAAAACTAGCCGTCACACAATCCCAGAAAAACGAGGACCGCCCGATGTAGATGTTTTCAATCATTCCATTTTTTTTTTTTCGGGTTATCTATCTGTTCATATCATTCTAATCTCCACCCACACACCCACCACCACATACCCTCCCCTTTTTTCCCTTTTGGGTAAAAAACAGCAGCAGCAGTAGCAGTAGCATCTGTGTGTTCGCCAAAGCGAAAAAACGAAAAAATCAAAGCGCAATTTCCCCTGATGGTGGTGTGGTCCCAAAAATAAAACAAAAAACCTATGATCCCCCGCCAACAGTCTTTATCATTTCCTTCATCTCGCTATTTCCGTCTCCCTTTCCCTGGCTCTCTCCCTCTTTCCAGCCCAGCCAAAAATAGAGGGTTTTGCCATCGGATCATTCCCTCCCCTGCCCTCCCCTCCCTTCTCTGCTTCCCTTTCCTCATTCTCGAAAAATAATAATAATATAACATCAAACACCCCCCTCAAAAAAAAAAAAGGCCGAAGAAGCAGGCGAAAATAAGAAGCAGAGCGAAAAAAAAAATCTGTGTACAACCGAAACGAATCTCAAATTGAACAGAAGAAGGTAAGAAGAAGAAGAAGAAGAAGAAGAAGAAGAAGAAAAGAGAGAAAGTTGGTGATAGGAAAATAGTGTCTCAGGCAATTTGTCTTGTAGTCGGTCGGTCGGTCAGTCGGTCGGTTGATAGGTAGGAAGGAGCGAGGAAGAGAGAGCAAGGAAGGAAACTCGGAAGGACGGTGTTTCTTTTGGTTTTGTTTACAAGGAAATTTTTTTTTTCAAAGGATTGAACGTTCTTTCCTCCTGGCTATTGGTCGTGAAAAAAACAAAATGGGAAGCCAGTTGGTCGGTTTGGATGCAGATGTTTGGATATGCGTGTAGCAGCAGTCTTTGAAAAGAGCAGCCAAAAAAAGGAAGAGGGGGTATCATGCGGTGAACTGATGATCTTATGTACCCGAAAAAAGGGAGGAAAACAACAACGGTAGTCGTCGGCGAGAAAGCCTCGACTGAGAGTAGCAGGTGGTGCTAGGGTCAAAAGGTCGGCCTAATAGTTGTGGAGGTTTTGAGATGTAAGGAAAAAAAAAAGAAAAGGCAGTTGCGACTCGTGTTTCTTCAATGTGCGAGTCTGTGAAGGTTCTGTGCAAGAACGAAAATGGAAGGATGACGAGAAAAAGCAGCAGTGAATGGCAACAGCAGATAGAAAGCGCCAGCCCAAGGTTCCGAGATAAACCCCAACCAGAAAACGATAAAAAAAAAAAAAAAAAAACTATGCGCTGCAACGCCAGCACGCCGAAGACGCCTTGAAATCCCGCTCCATGTCCTCACCAACAAAACAAACCCAGAGGACAATCTGTGAATTTCAAGCCCGTCTTCTCTTCCCTTCCTGGCTGAAAAGGCTGAACTCTGCTGTGATGGATCGGATCGAAAAAAAAGTCTTGATGATAGGAAAAGCATGAAAGCTTTTTAAGGTCATGTTGTCGTTGTCCGCACGCAAGCGGTGTCCGGTCTGGGGGCAGGGACAGCGCCTCGTAGCCCCACGCCTCGTGGCACTCTATGCTCCACAATCCCCCTGGAATCTCCATCTCCGATCTGGCCGAGCACTTCGATTTCCCAGATTGACCGGATCGCTGCGTCTTCATCTTTCGGTCATTCTCTACCACGTCTCTCCGACCTCGCTCAATTGCCTGGTGTGGCCGGGCCTTTGCAGAATCGGGGGGACCGGCGGGATGCCTGCACCGTGATCCATGCTTGGCCTACGGCTCTTGGGGGCCGAGACACTCTTTCTCCTGGGAAGACCAGAGGGCGTGGGAATGCCGGTGCCGGGCGTCGGGATGCCGGAGCCGTTGGAGCCAACACTACGACTGAAGTCGTTGGTCTTGCTCCGAGTGATAGGCGTGGAGATGCAACCGATCCTGTCGCGGGCCGAGTCGCGGCCTGATCCGGGCTCGTCGAGATCGTCGAACTGGGAGCGGGTGTTGGCCCTGTTGCGTGTCCTTGTGCGCGTGGGAGCGCCGTATCTGTCGTTGTTCCAGAAACTCGAGCTGGCGGCGCTGGTGCGAGGGCGGCGGGCTTCGGTCGTGTTGTTCGTGGAGAAGTGGCCCAGTGGGGTGCCGCGGCCTGGGTTGCTGCCGCGCGACGGAGGCCGGCCGCTGCCGCGAGAGATGGGGCGACCGTAGCCGTTACCGTTGCTGACGCCACTGAGCTCACTGGCGCGACTGGTGGGCCGGCTACTGGCACTCAGCGTATCGCTGGGAGCACTCATGAAACCTGAAATGCTGCCAGTGGTCTTGGTCGCGGATGCCCCAAAGTTCAGTCTCGAGATGCCCGTGGTGCTGTTGTCCTCGCCATCCTTGACAGAGCTGTTAGTGCTTCCGCTAGTCCGTTGCCGGCCGGCTGAGCGGACCGTCGTGTTCGATGGCTGGTGTGAGTGGTTGCTTTGAGCGCTGCCACCGCGAGGGCTGGCGCGCGGAGGCGTGTTGGTAGGTGCAGGTAGCTTGCTGCGCACGTTGTGGACGCGGGCCTCGAGCTTCTGCATCTTACCAATCAGCCCACGAATCTGATACAGCGAGCCCGAGCGAGGGAGTGCTCCATCACGGCTGGGCTTGTACGAATGGCCTTGAGTAGGTCTGCGTGCCCTTGTAGGTGACGAGCGTCCACTCGCTGAACTCCACGGCATCGACGGGGCCCGATTGTGCCGCGTGCGCTGTGGGCCACCATAGTCTCTGGGACGTGGCGTGTTATCGTGGAAGGCGATGGAGCCTTTACGCTGGATCCCAACGCCACGCATATCCTTGGAGCGATCCATGAACTCCGCAAAGTTGGGGGATGGTGGAGTTGTGGCGCTGGTGCGGTTGGACTTGGTCGGTGGCGGTGTGGACGTGGTCGGCGACGACACGGTCGTAGCCGACGTCGACGTCTCGGACACGGGCGACCGTGACCTGCCGTGGTCAGCGGTAACGATGGCATGAGTCTTCTCCGTCCGGTGACGCGAGATGGTGTCTTCGGCGATGCGAAGCTTCTCCTTCACGATGTCGGCTTCGATGGAGATGTCGGCGAGCTCGTCACGTAACCGCTGGTTCTCTATCCGCAGCTCCTCACGCTCCTGTTCCCCTGCCTTGATCTCCTCTTCGAACATGACTCCGCGCTCGATGGAGATGTTGTACTTCTGCTCGAGGTCCTCCAGTGACGAGTTCTGGTTCCGTGCCTGGCGCTCGAAGTCGTCGTTGGCGACCTCGATGTCGCGGAGACGCAGTTGCATCGACCGGTTGGTCTCGCGGAGGGTGGTAATCTCCTTCTGCAGAGCATTCTGCGCTCCATTGGCCTCGGTCTTGGACTGCTTGTATTTTGCCTGCCACGCGAAGTGATGCGCGTTAGCTGCCGCTCATTGTCGTCGACGACGGGCCCCCCCTGGAACGGGTCCGCCACGGGCCCCACAGCCGAGTCACCGCGACGACCATCAAGGCCGGAATGCGCGGGGGCGCGACATTGGAGGTGAACTTACCTTCCACTCCTCGACCTCGAAGCTCATACCCTCCAGCTTCTCCTTCAGTTGACGCTCGCGCTTCTCCGACGCCTCGATGTCCTTCTCCAACTCCGACTCCAGCTCGCGGCTGGAAGCCTGGAACTCCTGCAGCTCGCCTTCGAGCTGTTCATACTGCGTCTTGTAATAAGCGAGGTCCGCTTCGAGCGAGCCGCCGGGCGCGGGGCTCGACGGGGGTCGGTCCTGTGTCGACATTGGGGTGGTGTGCGTCTGCTCGCGCTACGCTTGCGCGAGAGGTCCGCCGGTGTTGTAGGAGGGTTATCGTTACGGGGCGGCGTTATGGAGTCGTCACGTGAGGTCGTTGTGGCGGGGAAGAGGGTGTGTCGTGAGTGTCGTCGTCCGGCGCGATGCGGTGGAGGCGCGTTAGGCGTGTGTCCCTGCCGCAGGCTGTGCCGAGCGGTGTGTGAAGGCCTGGGCGGTTTCACGGGTGGGTAGGGGCGCGATGTCGTCGGGGGGCGCGCGAGGTCGGTCGTCAAGTCTTCTATTGCCGCGGGTTCGCATTCGCGCCCATGTCCTGGTGTGCGGCGGCGCGTCCGTGGGGTTGCGGTCGGAGGAGGGAGTAGGTGTAGAAGGTGTTTGGCTCGCCAGCAGCAGGCGGGCGCTCGCACGGTCGCGCAAGCAACAGCCCAGCCGCAGGGATCTTCTCCGGAAATCCTTGCACTTGCATGAGCGCCCGCGACTGCAGTCCTAAGGCCGATCTCGTTGAGCACGCCCAAGACCACGTCACGTCCGTTTCGGTGCACAGCGTAGCGGAACTGGTCGCCGGCCATTGGGTTGGCAGGGAATGGCAGGCACGCTCTGCTCTCTTGGGCTCGCATCGCAGCAAGCGCGAGGCGCCCGAAACTCCACCCACAACGACGCACATGACAGCTACAGACGAGAAAAATTCGCCGACGGACCCTCCCCGTTCACTACGGTTAGATTAATTTTCCTGCTTACCGCCGTCCCGCTTGACCATCTCCGCCGCCCGCTCAATGCTTTTGCCGTACACATCGCCCACCTGTGTGGACGTCTTCTCCATGGCGTCTGCCAGCTTCTCCGACGCCGAGCCCACCAGCTCTCGGCCCGCCTCCACCGCCTCCCGCATCTCCTCCTGCGCCTGCGCCGCCAGCTCCTGCGGGCTGGGATACCGCCGCAACGCCTTGAGGATGAGGTAATACAGCTGGATCACGACCACGTGTATGCGCTCCTTCATCAGCATCGTGAGTCCGTGGCTGAAGAAGCCCTTCAATACCTCCCCACCCAGTCCTTGATACAGCCCCGCCGCACCCTCCTTTCGAGCGATGGCCAGAATCGAGCCAAAGACAGTCGCGCGGCCGGCCTTCTTCGTCTGCTTCGCGGCCGCCGTATTCGAGCTCTTCTCCCGCAGCGGCTCCTCGTCCACCGCCGTCTCCGTCGGCGCCTGCGACGACGCCTGCGCGCGCGTCTTCGCCATCGCAACCGGGTACGTAATAGTCGACGCGACCACCTTGCTGAGCGCGGCGAGCAAAAAGGTGAGCTTGGACCCGGGCTTCGCGCGGCCCGCGCGCGGCAGCAGCAGCCTCAGCATCGACTCGTGCAGCAGAAACGTCAGCGCCGGGTTGAGCGTCAGGATCAGGGCGGCCGAGTAGCCGGACCAGAAGCCCTGCACGCCCTTCTCGTGGCGAATCTGCAGCGCAATGTCGCGGGCGCTGAGCTCCGGGCCGACGCTGCTGCTCGTCCTGTCGCGGCGCGCCGCCGCCATGCTGGCCGTCTGCTTGCGCGTGACGATGTTCTGCACCGGCGTCGTCCAGAACTTGGAAAAGGCCCCGGCCACCATGCCCACGGCGATCTCCTCGAACGCCGGCAGCGCCTTCTTCGGGTCCGCCTTGCGCGCCTGCCGGCTGCTCTTGACGAAGTTGTACGCCAGGAAGAAGAGAAACGAGTCCGCAACGCTTTTGGCCAGGTCCTGCGCAACGCCGCTGTAGAACGCCGGCAGCCCGCCCTCTCTGGCGTAGATCTTCTTGATCGCGTCGATGATGTCCTTGTAGTCTGCATCGTCGTCGCCATCGCCGTCGCCGTCTTTGAACTGTGCTTGCACTTGCAGCCGCGTAATTACGAGGTCGAGCGGGTACATGACCAGTTTCGATATCGCGGAACCAAGCGCGCCGGACGTGGCATGGCCGAGCGCGGGCACGGCGGGGCCGAGCGGCGCTCGCCGCGGCCTGGTTTCTTCTTGAACGATGTGATAGAGATCGAAAGCATCCTGAGGAAGCGCAGCGTTAGCACGAGTGGGTTCGCTTTGTGTGGGAATTGTTCGCTGTGGACGACGCGAAGCTTCTCGAGACACACCAGCTGGCTGTTGTAGAGGAAACCAGACTCGTCGTTATTGTCGGCCATGGTTGCGGGCAGTGACTCTGTCGAGTCGTCGGCAATTGCTCCGGTGGACTACGGATTCAGGCAGGTAGCGGTCGCGAAGTATGCACTCGCGAGCAAAAAAAACTGGGGTTGGAGTGATAATTAATCTCTGCCGTCCCAAGTGTTCGATGGACGTTTGCGTTCACATGCTGGGTGGCCGATGATGATGTCGGCGCGCGGCGGTCTGGGGCTGGCTTGATCCCTCGGCCCAGTCGACACACGTCATCCGCGACGCTCAAAAGAGCTTGGCATGCACCCCAGTCTTGTCCGGCTCAGCGGCTGCACGCGGTTAATCACCCGGTAAGGCGATACGAGCCATCCCGCAAAAAGGACACCGTGATAGTCCGACGCTGTTGTGGCAGGCACAAGGCACAAGGCACAAGTCGCCAAAACCTTGGGGGCTGGCAGTGCAGTGGAGCACGGGATATGGCCTGGACCACGACCTCACGATTGGTGGAGATGTTGCAGGGGTCGCTGCATGGAGGCGTAGTCCAGCCAACCGTGAGCGTGACTCCAATTTTCTGTGTATCAGAGGCCTGTCGACTACCCAAAAGCATCGGATCCGACGTATCACATCATTCGCACGGGCAGTGCTCCCCTGTTCCGCATTTCTGTTGTTCTTCGCGCTAGCCTTCGGCCACAACACCCCTGGACGTGATCGCAACATGTTTGTAAACAAAGTCGGATTTACTACCTGGAAAGAATCAAAGGATGGGTATCATATATGCGCCTCTTTTCCTCAAGCCATCTGTCCAGCTCTTCCTCGCACAACCTCGATCTTGCTGGGGTTCTGCATGAAACGACTCCTGATCCCTCCATCCACATCACCAATGCTGAGTTGTTTGATATCTGGAAGGTCGAACCCTGCTTTGACTGGAGACCTGATTGATTCCGCGTCTTCTTCCTGTTGACCAGGCAGGAGAACCCTTTCCGCCCCTAGCGTGCGTTTGATGTCCTCCAAGAGCACTTGCATGGGGCAGATATATGCGACATGGTTTCTGTCGCACCAGGCAAGGACATGACCACAGATGCGACCATGCTCGTTGTCAATGACCCAAGCGCCTGAGTCGCCGCCGACTGTGACGAAGATTTTAGCTATTGGACCAGGCGGAAATCAATGGGCTCACTCACCACCCAGCCCCCCGGTTACATGCCAGCTTCGGGCATAAGACTTGCGGCCATGGATCTTGACTGCCGTCATTGTATGGCTAATGATGCCACCCTTAAGGCCGCTTGTCCGTCCGAGACTGTGTACTTGAAGGCTACCCAGGTCTTCTGCCTTAGCTACCTTGATTGGAAAATTAGACTACGACCCCTCACACTCCCACTAACGAAAAGACTTACTTGGCTTGGATATTCGTCTTCCTCTGGCTTGGAATGCCTCCTATCCACGGGATCCACCAGCTTTGGGCACAGCTTTGCCGGCTGCGCGCAGTACTTCTTTCCCCCTTGTACAAGGTTGTAAGGCTGCAATCGTTCATCCTTCAGCTTGAGTAGAGACCAATCGATCTCGTGAACCACACCGTCTCGATTCCAGCGCCGAATCCCAGAAGAGGCATGGACGTGTCCCAACTCGTGTGAATCGAGGTGGTCTTCGTCACGGTCTTCTTCACAAGGAAAGAAGTCGTCCTCGACGTCGTCGATGGCGGGCTGGGTGATGAGGATCTCCTCGCCGTCCCCCGCCTCGATGCCTGGGATGTCGCCGGGTTCGGACGATGTGGCTTCACTCTCGGAGTCGGAAAAGTCCTCATCAGCGGAGTCGTAGGCGTAATTGCTGGCGCTGTCATCGAAATCTTCGTCATCTGAGATTTCAAAGGCTTGTGGAATATCTGGCAAATCTTGCAACAGAGGCTGCGAGCCTATCTGCGAGGTCCAATTGTAATTCGGGGCTCTCGCACTGGACCGCATAATATCTTCACTTCTGCAGATTTATGTTAGCTGAAGCTTCGGACTGCTTATGGGTGGCCTTCGAGAGAGCATGGTAGTTACCGAGGGAGATTGATCCACCTTTATCGGCGCAGATGGAGAAATTCAAGGGAGATTCGAGAATGCTGGGCGCGCAAAGCCTCAAGGAAAATACTTACTCCACATCTGAGTATTCGTCGCCGTACTCACTCTCGTCTTCGCTTGGAGTGTCCAACATGTGATGAACACTCATTCCAAATGGCTCTCCATCGATCAACACAACTCCTCCGTAAGATACCGGTGGCAAGTGTTCGCCATTATACGCCCCAATTGATGCACCGCAGACCGGGCGTTGCTGAAAACATCCGTTCAGTGCCGGTATCTCGTCCTCGTCCTCGTCCATCATAGATCGATATGGCGCTCTTCGTCTTCGTGTGGACCTCGTCAACTTTGAGCGCTTGATCTTTCCTTTGTGGACTTTGAGGTCGAAGACAGCACGGTCATAGCTGAACTTCTTCGCCAATGCGGCCTTCACCTTTGCTGTGCTGGCACAGGTGACGACGATGGTAGCTTTGGCGTCCGAAGGAGACGGACCGATCCCGAAGAGATCAATACTGGAGCTCTCGGGAGAGTCGCGGAGTACCCTCTCGCATATGCGCATCAGTCTTGGAAGGATTGTCTGATCCCATTCAGCTGCGATGCTTGTTGTGGGCCTCCAAAGTGGCTGTACGACTAGCTTTCGTTTAGCCGCGGACTTTTGTTGCTTCAACTTGATGGATGTTTGCACGTTCATATCATCGATAGTAATGTTCACATCAGGAGCGGGGTAGTTGTCCGTCACGGCTCGATGCAGCATTTGCGGTTGTTCCTCGTGAGATGCAGATGTCAAACGGGCTTTCCTTTCCCGCCACTGGGTCTGGATAATGACCACTTTCTTCTTGTACTCTCTGAAAGTCATTTTACCACGAGATCTTCGCCAAGCCCGTTGGATGGTCTTTGCGGCGTCCGCCACATTGTCCGCCGGCGCCAATTTTCCTCTCGAGCGGGCATGGATGTTGTGGCCATAGTTGTGATTCTTTGGAGCAAGACTATCCCCGCCACCTCTTATGCCTGACTCGTGAGAACGAGACAGAGACAAGAAGGCAGTAAGTTCAGGATTTCCCTCAATGATCGTGCCGTGGGAGAGTACTGGCTTGCTGTGCTCATGAGAGAAACGCTCGGTGAACTCTGCAGCGTTCCGTTTTTGGAGCTTCGCTCGCTTCATGCCCAGGCCTTGGTCGTGCACGCGCTTCAGGAGGCCGGGGCTAGGAGAAGGGCTAGTTGTCAAGTGATGCCCCAAATCGTATGGATAGGGGTCTGCATCGTCCAGGAGAGTGCATCTGTGGAGTCGTCCTAATACGCGGTCATAGACCACTGTGGTGTCCGTGCTCGAAAGTTGTCGGTCTGCAGCCGAAAAGCATTCTCGCACCGCCTGCATGTAGGCTGTACCGCATTTGCCAGCCAATCTCCTGATCCAAATGTCTTCGAGGCGAAGCTTGAAATCCGCAAGGGTGTATTTGGCTTTAAAGATGTCGCAAAGTGGGATCCACAGGCCAATTTCAAGCAGAATAAGTGCAAGACCGTACATGTCAAAGTGTGGAGCGTAGTTGGGCTGTGCTGGAGTCTGTGCTCTGGGATCGTGGGGATGGCGGTAAATATTGGAACCAGTCGACTGTACTTCCACGTTGAACTCGGAAAAGATGTCGAAGGAGCAAACATAAGGTGACTGCAGCTCGTACTGCGGATGCTTGGAACTGCCTGTGTGACCCGATTCCTTCGGCTTGCGGAAGAGGAGGATGTTGCTGCTGTTGACATCTTTGTGGACGAAGCCGCTGGTGTGTAGCTTGCTGAAGGACAGCACCAGGTTTAGAGCTATGCGGAACCGTTTCTCCAAAGCAGGAATGTTTGGTACGGCAACGTTGTTCTTTGCGCTGGACTGCAACACACTCAACAAAGTGACCGGGCGCATCGCTTGGAATTCCGAGGGTCGCAACGACCGAGTCAACCCGTTGTACACAAAGCTTGGCAGTTCGAAGACGAACCCAAATCGAGGCTGACTAAGATCCTCAAAATAGCCAACGCATTTGAGAGTCCCAAAGGCAGGGGCGTCGGAACCCTCGCCAAAGCGGCCAACTCCTCGGGCAAGGATATCAAGAAGGTTTTCCACACGATCCAAAGGTGGCGAAAGCTCGTTCATTCGGTAGACAGGGTCAAACCCTGCATACTCAATGAGGACGGGTATTGTCACGACATCGCCAGACTCAAACCGCCAGGGATTGGTTGAGGACTGGCTCCGACGGAAATGGCCAACCAGACGCGTGCAAGAAGGGACTCCTATGCTTTCGTATGGCGGAGGTTCTTCTTCAGGGAGAATGAGACAAGAGGGATCTATCTTGGGAATAGACTCGGTCTCGACGGTTGAAGAAGAAACTGTTGGTGGGCTCACGAGAGTAAGGGAGGACTCGGTGTAGTCGTCGTCCAAGAAAGGCGTTTTGAATGGGGTGGACGGGAGAGACTCGGACTTGGCCAGATGTGGTTTGGGGTCCTGGGAAGGGGTTCCAACGGCCGAGATTCTCCGTGCTCTGGAAAGGTCATAAAGGGTATCGATGGAAGTAGTGAGGTCCCGGGCTAGGTCTTCATAGCGGGATTTGTCGGCAGGTGTCCAGCTGTTCGGACTAGACGGCTTGGACTTGGTGTCGGAAGGACTTTGGCCGCCTGCATCTCTGATGCGGTCGGCTTCATCAAGGATATCCTGGATGGTGCCAAGGACGCTCGTGACAGTCTCGGTCAGCCCGGCTTGGGCAACGGACTCGTCGATGCTGCCTTGAGATGCGGCCGAGCTGTTGTCGCTCCATTCAAGGCCCCATGCGATGAGGCGATCTCTCTGGATGCGAAAGCGGCGGTGAAGGGCATTCAGCTCAGGGACATTTTCCAGCTTGGCCTGCTCGTCGTTGATGTCCTGCTTCGTGTCTGCGTACAGCTTGGTAAGGCGCCGGGGGAGGTGGGCGAAAGCGGACATGTTCGCTTGAGGTGGGGTTGAAGCGAGCTTGAGGTGGGGTTGTCGCAAGCACGCTCTCACGCTGCTGCGCAGGATGATAACAACATGGAGGCTAGCAGTCGGCAGAGGCGCAAGGGTATCGATTCTTTAGAAGAAGTGCCGATTAGGCCGCAGAGAAAAGCTCGCGCGGGCCTGCGACGGCAGCCGCGGTGGTGCATGATCCTGCTGCCTAAAACTTCGGCGCCGCTCATTGGTCCATCCTGTCTTTCGCCGCGCTCAGCCCTGTCCGATCTGGGCGCCACGACTAGGCGTACGCGTCCCGCATTTACTGTGGCTCAACACTACATTAATTCAGTGTTGATTACTACTATGCACGTCCAAGTCTCGAGTGTCTGCCCATCGCATTTTTCGAGCCTGAAGAGATGCGCGGCAGACCGGACAGCCGGAGTAGCTCTGATGCCTGCCGTTCTTTGTAGCCGAGCTCCCGCCGTATCTCCGACCATTATCCAGGCATTGAAGCGCCGCTCCATTTTCGGTCAAGACAACCAAGAGCACGCACCCGCAGAACTGTCAAATGAACGGCATGATCCTGAACCGACGCGTGATGCCCGCGAGTTATGGCAGGTAAGCAGTGCAAAGTCTTGCTTCACCTCCACTGCAGCCGAATAGAGCCGTTCCCAAGCCGCGGCACGTTGCTGAAAGGCCCAGATGTCTCCAGGATAGGCACCCCAACCGCTGCCGCCTGTGATCTGGCCCGACCCCTGCCGACGTTGTGTAGGGCATGGAATTCCACGTCAAGGGTATTCTTTTCCTTCTCTCAGAGATATTTCTTTGCGGCGGCAGCAACCCGCGCTCTGAACACCGGGCTCTTCACTGGCTGGTTGAGCGAGTAGAAGGGATTCATGATGGTCTTGACCCAGCTGTCGTACACCTCCATGAAGAAGTTTTTGATGGCTTCCTCGGCGGCGGGCGCAGTGGGATTGTATGCGCTCGACGAAGGGTAAGCGGAGCTGCGCACCGAGGACATGGAGGCGGCAGACGAGCGGGGGTTGTCCGGGTTGGGAGAGGTCAGAAGGAGGAACTTGATGTTTCCAGCGGTCAGGAAACACGAGATGTAGTTGTTGTGGAAGCGGTCAATGTGCTTGAGATACCTGCGACGAGGCGCGTTAGCTTGCGGACATATCCACGCTCATCGCAGCTTTACATTTGCCCAGTGCCCCACTGCACCTCCTCGACAATATCCAGGCTGCTGTGCACTATGAACTGGTTCATGTGTCGCGCGTCATCTCTGAAGCGCGCGATGCCGTCGCCGCCACCTCTCGAAGTGCCGAATTCATGCTCAAAGAGCGGGTTGTCCCTCGTACCGACAATGGCGAAGTAGTACGACATGACGAGAAGCCGGCGCCGAAGTGGAAGCTGCGAGGAGTGGTGGGGACGCGTGGTACCTTGAGCTCCGGGGTGACGCCCCCAGCCCGCATTCTGCCCGGGCGGTGAGCAACCCAACGCCCGAGCAGCTGCGACCGCCTTCACCTCGAGTGCGCCATCGCCAACAACGTCGCCGACTGCGACCGCATTGCCAGCCCACCATGTTCGGAGCGTTTAGACCGTCGCAGCCCCTCTCCGGAGGCCTTCTCTGGTTAGCAATGCCGCCTCTCTGGCCACCGATGCCATTGCCCCTCAAAGCTGATACACTACCGTAGGAAAATTCCGTGGCGGATGTCCGCGCCTCAGAAACAGCGGCAGCGCGACCGCCTGCGCTCGGTTGACAGAATCATTGCCACCGTCGACAAGGCGCTCGCGAAGCAGGGCACTTCGACCAAGAAGCTGGACCGCTGGAAGGACGAAATGCCCACCGAGGCGGAGATGCTGGCCAAGGACAAATACACCATCTTTGCCCGCTATGAGAAGAAGTACAGGAAGGGACTGCACAGTATGTGGATGCGTCTTGGAGGCGCTGCCATCCGTGACGCAGTAGTGGCTAACAAGCAACGCAGAGCTTCCGAAGTGGACCAGAGTATCGCAGCGTCTCAACCCGCCTGGTTTCTAAGCCTCCCCGAACACGAAACGAGCCTACCCTCTGTATCATATGTATGGTTCACTTCTGGAGTTATGGGAGCATTTCTCGGCGTTGTCAAAGATGCCATGTGGTGTGTGTTGGTGAACTCCGCCTTGAGCGTCTTCGCACCTCCCGGCCAAAGGACGCACGAAACTGTCTGGATCGCAAACGGACCTACATGCTTCGTTCCCGCTGCTAGGTAAAAGTTAATGATACCATCTATATTCTACAATCTGACTGTGATCAACACCAATAATTCTGCTAATAGATCAAACTCATGAAACTGCTTTGCCTTGTTGTCATGATCATTTCGACATAACTTGCCACGTATCTCGCCTCGTCGTTTTCTAGTTGCCCCGAGCACTGCCTCAAAGGAACCTACGGAGGCTTAATTCCTCAAGAGAGCTTCATACTATCCGTCGTTCGAAGTCCCTCGACATGTCCTATCTTTGTTCCACAATATCTGTTCTTAGATCTTTCTATTTCCTTGTAACGAACAAACAATTACGCGTATTCAATTCTAACTCTCAAGAGCACTCAATCTCAAACGTTTTCTTGTTTCTGAATCTCGCGATACTGTTCATCTCAGTCCGATCTTTGTAAGATTGGCTAAAACGGCCTTCATCCTTACACACTTCAGTCAACATTTTTGCTCATCAGCATCATCATCATCATGAAGCGACGATACTATCACCATCTTCTCCACTGATTCTGTATAGTAATCGATTTATCAAATGAATCTAGTTGATTTTTTGTCTCCTGCTCGAGACTTCCTCTCGATTGGGCCTTATTTGATTGGTGTATGCTAGGCTTCGTTGGGGACACTCCGGTCCGCAATTTAGACTTTCCATTACATGCCGCTGATGTTGCTATTTTGGAGGGTTGGTCTGCTTCTTTACGTCATTCAAGCGTTTTCCATACTGGCATACTCCTACCCACGATTTTTGGTCAATATCAAGAGCATCGCTGACTTTTAGTCGCTATAGGTTGGTTCCGGCCTCGAAGGGTAAGCACTAAGCCTAGAACAAGGCAAAACATGTGCCAATCTCTGCTACAAATACCAAATTGGGAAACACTGAACGGTAAGTAGGCTGAGGGACGGGCTTGTTCCACAGACAAGACCAGAGACATCGTCCCGATTAGCACCCGACATAGTCCGCTGATGACTACAGTGAGAGACGCCCGGCCAATCGTGGCCTCGCCGCTAGAGAATTCCCTTCCTACGAAGACGTAACACCAGAAACCCCTCAAATCAAAGGCGACACCCCATTCCCTCCAGCCTACCACCTTCCCCATCTCCTCCAATCCCGTCACGTCTTCCCCTACATTTACACAAAAAAACAAAAAAGCAATCCGCCACCACTGGCCCCGAGAACGTCGTCGTCATCACCAACCAATCACCGCCACCCGACCACATGGCGTCCGCAAACACGCCCCGCTTACCCTTCCTTCAGTCGCAGATCCGCGCTCCGTACGCCTACCAAAAGTCATCCACGCACACCTTTTGCGACGTGAAGTTAAAAAAAAAAAAAAAAAAAAAAACGAAAAAGAAGGTCCAACACCTCTCTCGACACCGCTCTTCCAACGAGGGGGGACGGGGGGAGGGGGGAGGGGAAAGTCCAACACCCCCCCGTCGAATCGGCTCGCACCGCGCTGTTTTGCTGCTACTTACTTGCTGCCTGCCCTGCCCTGCCCTGCCCTGCGTCGTCACTACACAGATGGGGCAACGCCGCCAATGACGAGGTAGCGGTTTTTTTTTTTTTTTTTCTGTGACTCGATGGCGGCTTCCGGACCTACGTATCACTTCGGGGCCAGCAGAATAAACACCGATGTCCCCCTGTCGTTGTCTCGTAAGATGCGTATGCGTGGGTGGCGCTATACGTAGCAGCTGGCGAACACACGCACACACGCACATCACCTGCTACTGTTGCTGCTGCATCGTGACGCAACGCCTCCGCCGCTGCCGCCGCCGCCGCCGCCGCCGCCCCTCACATCATGAGAAGCGCAGGATGCGCAGGAAAGGAAAAGACATTATTGCGCAGCAATTCGGCAGAGGGAGAGAGGGAGGGCGGGCGGGAAAGGACTCTCCACGTGTTCTCCCCTCTCTGCACAGTGAGGATACGGAGGGAGGGAGGGAGGGGACCAATCCCGGTCTTTCCAAGAGAAAATCGTACAGCGCTAGGCTAGCTGCATGCCAATTTGCATAGCCCCTCTCCCCTCTCCCGCGAAAGCTCCGTAGCGTTTGTGTTACCTTATACGATCTGTGATGTTACGCGGGAGAGGGTGGGAAAAGGTAACACGTGCAGTGCTTATTGTCATCATCATCATCATCATCATCATCATCATCATCGGCAGCCGAAGGTACGAGAAAAGCTCGCTTACTTGATGTGGCAATAGAGACAGGATGGCCGGTTGAAGCGTCCGGCTGTGAGAGTATCCGGTCTAGAGTTTCAATCACCTCGACAGTGTTGCAATACTAAAGCGAACCGACCGATGTCGTAGTGACACTTCCCAAGTTCAAAAGGGTTTGGAGGGGGAGGGGGAGGAGAGCTACAGCGTGCGTCATGCTGGTGGCCGTACTGTGCATGTTGCCCCCGGTTTTTGACTTTCTGACGCTGTGCGAACGGCTTGCTCGTGCATGTTTCGATCTCGATCATCTCGTACCACGCTGAATTCCTTTTGCTTGCAATGTAGTAAGAGAGGCGATGTGGGAACCTTGCGAGCATAGGACAGGATCGGTCGAGAAGACGAAGGGAATCTCATCGTGATGCTTTCGTTTCTCCGTCGAGTAAAGCAGATATAGGTATACATAGAGAAAAGAAAAAGAAGAAGAAGAAGAAGAAGGTATAATCGTCGTGGCCCAGTTGTACTCCCACATGTCCTTCCCATAATCCTCCCGACTCCTCTGAGCCGTCCAAACAACAAAGGGGAGGCGAACGTACAGCAGCAGCGCCGGCCAGCCAGCCAGCTCACCATTGAGCGACCCCAAACACAAGGAGATGATATCAGAGGTCTCGCGGACTCGCGAGTATGATAGAGAAAAGACAAGAAAGTAGAAAGGAATATGCTTCTCTTCTAATGCAAGCAATATATGCATCCATCATAAGCTTCTCCCCAGTCTCCAATGCCATGCTGTCGTCAGAGAAAAAACGCACACACAAGAAAAGATCCAGTAACGCTCTCCCACACCCCACCCAAACACACATCCAAATATACCAGTAAAAGTCCCTCATGCCCCTTCCCGTCCTGCCTACGACATGAACTCCGGCTCCGACGGTAACATGCGTGCTCCCGAAGCCAGCAGGAGAGATGCGATCCAATCCACACCCATATCCGCACACGCAGGCATCCGGCTCTAGGCACTCGCAATAATGCGTGACGGACATATTCCCACTGCGCCTTCCCACCGCCGACTCACGCAATCACTGCCTGGACGGATCGACCCAAAACTCTCTTTCTCTTTCCTTCTCGCGCTGGCGCTCGCGATCCCTCTCGCGGAAATCCTCAGGCGGCTCCCTAGCCGGTTCGATCATGCGAGGAGCCCGGCGTCTCTCCTTGTCATCCTCCTCTTCCTCGTTGCTCTCGAACGAGTCGTCGTCCTCCCTGTCCCTGTGCTTGCGGCGGGAGGAGCGGTGGCTGCTGCGGTGCTCGCCACGCTCGCGTTCACGTTCACGATCGCGGTCCCGGTCACGGTCCCGGTCTTCACCGCTGCCGCGTTGGTATTCTTCTTCTTTGGGGCGCGTTAGCACATTGACAACAGTGTCAAGAATTCCAGTCAAAGCCTTTGACTTTGACAACTTCTCTGAGCCCTCGAACAAAGCAGAAGAAATGGGGTCCACATCTTGATGGTGGTGGTGATGATGGTGATGAGAGTGGTGCCTATCTTCTTCCTCATCCTCATACCGACGATGACTGCGAGATCGATGTTTGCGGTGGTGCTTGTGCTCAGAGGAAGAGTGTGTGTCGTCTCGGTCCCGGCCTCGGGCATTGCTGCCCGAGGATGACCCTGACGAGGAGTGTGCGAGAGATCGATTCGAGTCCGCGAAAAATGACGAATAAAGCGCAGCAGAATCAGGTGGGTAGTTACCTCTGGCTTCACGAATCTCCCTTGTGCGATCCGCAAGCTTCTGGATATCCTCGCGCGTGAGGACGCGGAGCACAATAACGCAATCTTTTCTCTCCTCAAACCTTTCCTTGGCATCCTCCAGTGCTTCGGGATTGACGAGCCGGCGATCGATCTTGGTCCAACGAGCATCAACAGGGATGTCTTTGCCTTTCTTCGCATCTTTCATGGGCGCAACTCCCTCACGGATGGGATTCGGGTCCTCGGGGAACTTTGCGGTTGGTTTGCGCAGGATGCCCCTTGGAGGTGGTGGAGAGTCTCTATCAGACTTTGGAGGTGACACAATTCGGACACGACCGTCTCGCTCTTTCTCCTCAGATGTGGCCAGTGAGGCTGGCTCATCCACTATGGATTCACCAAAGATGCTGTTGCTCCGTTCGCTATTCCGATCTGGCTTCTGGTCCGGTACGAGCTCTCCATTACGATCCGGTCGAGGGGCATCACGAGCGGTAGCCTCGGATGCGCGGTCTCTAGGAGGGGCATCCTCTCGGTCTCTGTCGCGTCTACGACGCTCTTTCTCTCGATCAGACTCACTATCCCTATCGCGGACTGAGCCAGATGAGCGTTCCATCTCCTGTTGGAGGCGGCGTCGGTACTCCTCGTCCGGATCAATGCTTGGGGGAGCCTGCCGACGGTCCTCTCGGTCCTTCACATCATCCTTGTCGACATAGTGTCGTTCACGAGGGACTTCACCATCATCAGATGAAGGCTTCCGAGCGCGCCGCTTCTTTTCCTCGTCAGAATCGCTCCTGTGTTCTCGTCGCCGCTTCTTTTCTTCGTCGGAATCGCTTCTGTGTTCACGTTCACGTTCCCGCTGGTGGCGTGCCGCAGCACCTTCTGCTATATGCTGAGCTCCATAGGCGGCTCCGACGGCGGCAGCGGCAACTGGGACAACGCTTGGGATATGGCTATCCCTATCGCGGCGGTCCTCGCGACGGTCGTCACGACGGTCATCACGTCGATCGTCACGGCGGTCCTCACGATCCCTTTCGCGGTCGCGCTCCCGGTCGTAGCCTTTTGGTCGATCCCAATCGCTGGCGCGATCCCGCTCATAGTCCCTGTAGTCTCTGGCGTGGCGCTCAGGCTCTATCCGCGCTGAGCGTGGAGGATCCGGGATATAATCACGGGCGCTCGGTACAGAAATCCCAGCGTCTAGAGGATAGACCGGAACAGATGGAGGGGGTGGTGGTGGGGCGTATCGCTGGTCGAGAATCTCATTGCGAGTTGAGTGGTAAGGATCGTTTCCAGGACCGACACTGCTTGGTCGACCAACACTAGGCGCTTTGATGCCGAACCCCCTCGCTTCAACGTCGGGATCCTCGTAGCGCCTGGACGTCCGAAGGCGGTCTCGGTCCTCATGCTCATCACGGTAGCCATAGCGGTCATCTCGGCGATCATCGCGACGATCATCTCGCCTATCGTTGAAGTCTTGATGAAGGGCCGGCGCTGCCCGTACAGACGACGAGCGCGCAGGTGGCGGCGCGTACAAACTTTCATCGCGATAGTAGGGATCAGCGGTACCTGTTCTCTCGTGTGATCGATCGCGTGACGAGGCTCGCGCATGACCGTAATCTCTGACACTTCCACTCCGGCTAATAGCAGTTGCAGCTGCAACGCCGCCATTGATCTTATCGAAGCCTCGAGTGGTAACAGGTGGTCCAGTAAGATCGCGGGCGGATGAGCGAGGGCCATAGGGCTCAATCATGCTCGTCGGCCGCCTGGTGCGGCTTTCAACACTCCCTGAGCGAGCGCGCCAACTAGGCTCCGTGTCTCTGTACATTCCGGCAGCATCCGTGTACGAATAGCTTTCGTCAACCGTGTCCTGCACAGGATAACGCTGGGTGGTCGTGTGGTAAGCCTTGGAGGTCGGTCGGCTGTGGCCGTTGTTGCCGTTGTGGCGACGAAGGTCTGCCTCGCGCGGATCGACTCTCACGGCCTTGCCATCGTCGATGCTGTAGAACTTCTTGTGTCCATGGCTGTGGCCTTGTCGGGATGACGGTCTGGGGACTGCAGCGGCGGCGGTCGAAACGGTATACGAGCTGCCGCGGGGATCGTGGCCGCGAGCCAGCGGACTCGAGGGTCGGTCATGAGCGTGCACCACGGTGCTGTGGGTAGTGGTGCGGATTGGCACGCCAGCACTCAGGGTGCTTGCTGGCCGCCGTGAGCCTTCGAGGGTGGAGCTACGCGGCCTGCCACTGTACGCATCATAGCCCGCACTGGCTCGAGTGGCTGCGCTCGGCGCGGTCGAGTAGTTGGACGTGTTGGGCGAGGGCGCGATGCGATCGCCGCTCGACCGTGGCGACCTACTGTAGGGGTCGTGGTAGGTGTCATAAGAGCTGAACGAGCCCGTTGTTGCGCGGCCAGGATTGTGTATACGGCGGCTCCCCGGCGAAGAGGACCTGTAATAGCGCGGCTCCATGGTTTCGCGTCGTGGAGAGGCGGGGTTGAGGTTGGAGGGATGCGGCGGGGTATACTGGAGCGTAGTGCAGCGAGGAAGCGACGGCGGTTTCCCGTGTCCGGGGGCAAACGGAAAGGGCTGGTTGATGGGGAGAGAGAGGCGCCTGTTGAAGGGGGACTTGTCGGGCGCCGCTGGGCGGCAGTTGCTTGGGCTGCGAACCGCCATGTTGTCAGCTCCAGAGCCGCAAGAAGGACTCGAAAACACTCGGGCGCCCGGCGCTCTGGGAGGGGGGAGGGATCTCACTTTTTTTATTCAGTGCGCTATGCCGCAGGTTCTAGAGTGGAGCAGGCCGGCTGGCCGCAGCTTCAGGGTTCGGACTTGGGTGCGGGCCTTACGATGAAGCCAGCGATGGCCCCTCTCGACCGTGATCGCAACCCGATGGCCGTGCAGTGTAGCTAATGCGCCAGGTGGGCAAGGATGAGGCACGGGCGCGGGCCAACGAGTCGTAGCGGAGGTCGCATGTGCGGTGGAGCGCGCAGGGCAGGCCGAAGATCGCTTGAGTTCTGCAGGCGCGGTGCGAGCGGGCTGCGGCAGTGCACTGGGACAGGCGACGCGGGGAGATCTGAAGAGAGGGTATGCTGATGCCAGCTTGTGTGGGCTTCCGTTGCGAGAAGGCTGCCTCGGCCAATGACCTCACAGCTCGCGCCTGTGTTCTGCCATGACGTACAACACAGTGCGAGCCCTAACTTCACGTCTACACAGTGACTCCGGTCTCCAGCCAGCCCACCACGCCCTATTTGCGCGCACGCCTCGGCGCAATCGCCCACCCGCCGACGCTCCCGCCGCGCCGGCGCCAGCGACTGCGTCCTTGCACACGCCAGATGCCACCCACCTGCGAGCTCGGCTAAAAGCGTTGCCTGCCCGGTCTAGGGAAGAACCTGGCTGCGCATGTACCGCGAGTGAGGCTTACACCTCGCCTGCCGCACACGCTCAGCCAAGCTGGCGATCGACGGACAGAATGTAGCTATTCGTCGCAGCCACCGCACCGCCAACTGCCGTTTCAAATTACTTAGTGACGATCCTCCACGTGTTTTGCTTCCTGGCGCTGGGCCGGATCAGCGCGTCCTTCTGGCACGGCGTTTCTGTTCTCCCGCGGCTTCGAGGGCCTTCTGGTCAGCCTTACCGTGGGTTCCGGCCTGATGAATAATGCCTCACCAAACCCGACGAATGGAAGTCGCCATGACTTCAGCAGAACTCCACACTGTTTCGACTCAAGGTTTCAACTGACCCTGCACGATCCTCCTCGCCGCCGTGGGGTGCATGCAATTTCCACCTCAAGCCTGGCCTCTCCGCCGGTCAGCGTCCGCGTTCAGACGAGGCGAGAGCCCGGCCCGCATCGCGGTGGCCAAGGCATCCTCCGCAGAGACCGATCAGACGCTAGCTGAAAACGGTATCCCCATCTCCCCATTCTCCAGTTTCTCCATGTGGCCATTGGCTGTTTTCCCACACTTGCCATTGCTCGGCACGACGGCGTTTCTGATCTTCAGGCCATGTGTGGGGTTGGCAGCAGTTACGGACGCGGCGACGGCGGCGGAGAGAAAAACTTCCTGCGAGGACACGCATCAGAATACCCCCTACCAATCGGATAGCACTTGCAGCTTCAACTACTGCGGGACCTGGCATTCCGACCACGTCGCCACGACCCACGAGGAGAAACTGCAGAGCACCTGATCCCTTGACCCGCTCTCCTCTCACCGCAGCATCGCCAGGGCCCTCTCTGCTGCATACTCGAGGCTCGTTGGCATGCACTGGACCCTTGCTGCGGGCCGTTGGATCTGGCTTCCAATGCTCGAAGTGGTCTCGACCATCCGCGTTTGCGCAATCTCATGAGCAGGGGTTCGGGATCTACAATTATCAGCGCATCCTCGAGCTGTTGACGTCAAGCTATCAGGCGGGCTTTGCTGGTCCTGCAGGCCATGACTCGCGCTCCGACGGCGAACCAGAATCCTCCGCCAAATGGGGCGCCCGTCGGCACACTGCGACGTGAAGGAATGCAGCAGGCCATGCATCCGGATAGATCACCTGGAGGCAATCATATCGCCTTCTGGTTGAGATTGTCGTCGTGCCACTGCTAGCTGCAGAATCACCGCGATGCTGCACATTGTTGCTGCCCGAACTGCTGGCAGCCTCGTGCTCGAAGCTTACTTTGCGACACGGCTTAAACATCTTCTTTCGTTCCTCCATGCGTCTATGCTGTGTAGCCTCCCCTTCGGTCCTTGTCTTCGTGTGCGCTGCTCCCAGCCGCAATTGGTCGCACAACAATGAGATTCGAGTCTAAGAGCCATTGCCACGCGATGAAGGATCTTTTCTTCACGGAAACTCGAGTGTTGACCAATCATTACTGCAGGCGCTCATCCTCCTTCGTGGTTACCACGAGTGTCCGACGCACTTTGACCGCCCCGTCGCCCCGTCGCCTCGTAAGCCTACGCCCGGTGGAGAGGATACCAGAGACAGGAAGACTTGCAGTTCCTACGTTGACCGGCCTGCTGCGTGCCTTGACCTTCGGCATTCGGAATGGCCTCTCCGCTCATCTCTTGCCAAACTCGCTGGCCAGGCTATTTACACCGGACTTGGTGGTGCCAGGAGGTCGCTAAACCCCACATGTGTCAACGGTATCTGTGGGTCTGTGGCGTGGCTCGGATCATCCACCATGGATGATACGCGGATGCTCACCACAGCAGTTGATCAGCAGCCTCCCAGCGTTTCGGTTGCGAGATATCCTGTTGTTTCTACCGCCTCGATCTACAGGCTCCACGCCGGATTTGCTCTCCGGATCAGAGGATGACGCCTACATCGCCGCAAAGTCGCTGCAATCCTTCACCACGTCAACGCTGAGCTGGAAATTTCTCACCGACTAAATGAAGCCGCGTTACGGGACCCCTCGACGTTCACTCGGCTCCATTTGCTTCTTGGCTTGCATTGGCGCATTTCGCCGCCCATGGGGCAAACCATGCCAGTTTTGGTCATGCTGACGGCCAACTCGTGACGGGCCGATTTTTCTGCTCATCGCTGGGAAGACTAGGCTGGAGATGTCAGGTACAGGGTGGCGTATATAATTCATTTCCGCCACTCCCTTTGCTATCATCCAGCTAATAACAGGTACGTGGCTCACTAGTTTTGACCACGACTCTTAGGCGACGCTCGCGGGTTTAAAGCGTACGGATAACCCTCAAAAAGCCGATGGTCCCTCATGTCGCCTTTCTGTAGCGGTCTCCACTCATGGCATTCCGCATGGTTGTGAGCTTGGTGGTGCTGAGTGGTCAACTGAGGAAATCTTGCGTGGTCTTGCCCATGTAGCCCGGCCGTGTGGTGCTGGCACTTCGGGAGTTCGGCTTCTGGCTGGAGCAGTTTCAGTTTTTTTTTTTTTTTTTCTCGGCTTTTCCTCCCCTTCGGAATCATCATAGACCCGCGTCCCTCACTGTGATCTCTTGCCAAGATCTCAGAAAGCCAACGCACTGAGACTTGGCTCTCTCAACAATATGTGGCGAGCTTGGTTGAGCGTCTGCCCTTCACAACTGCGCCGGCCAGGCTAGGCTCACATTGCGTACTTGGTGAAGAGTAGGTAAGTTCACCTAGTATTGCAACTGTGAGCATGACGTTTAGACGGTGGCGGGAGATGGAGAAGGTTTTGGTAAGATCTCCTATGGATCGGAGAAATTGCCAAGACTAATCAATATTTCCACATCAACGTGGAATTGTGTTAATTCCAAACGAGCTTGGACGTTGTCTGGTCCGTATGTGGATCTTTACGCCAGAGCTGATGGCAAATAAACATCATTTGATAAAAGGAGGAGATGTTGCATGCAGACCGCTCCTTTTCCCCTGGTCCATTCTTCACCTCCCCGTTCCCATCCAGACCAAGGCGACAGTGGGACATCAGCATCTCAAGTTACAATGCCATCTGGTCTTGAGAAAAGTCAAATGGATGGCCGTGACTTTTCTTGGCGCCCAAGGCTACACTAGCGCTTGCTATATCCGACTACATTGTATCGAATTTCAACTACCAGAAGATGGCTAAGATATACATGAGCTATGGCCGTCAAGGATGGACACTGTCGCGCTTGTTCACCGCGAACATGGGCGGTTTCGCCGTTCACTTCCCAATTGAGGGTGCAGAGGAGCCTCTTTACGAATTGGCTAATGGAAAATCTGGCCGTAGAGAATATTGAACGTCTCTCTTAACGTGATGTAATGCATTATGTCCACAATCCACTTTATGACCCAATCTTGGGCTCTGGATCAGTAGCAGAGCCTCAATTCAAATACATCTCCCTGGCAAACTGGCTGCGCTTCCGCTCGAGACACACAAAGCACGGCCTGGATGCATATGCGAGCGGGGAGGAAGTCGATTCGAAGCGATTCGGAGGAATAGGGTGGTGTGTTCACACGAGAAACAAGAGCCTCGTCAAACGAGCCATCGACGCAGCGCGCCCCGGTTGCCACATTAGTGACGGTCCAGCTACGCAACTGCACGAGGCGGCGGTCAGGGTTTCCTTTAGTGGTCTGCTCGTGTACGTGCTGGTAGCGGTGCTATGTGTCGCCGCGAGGACCTTCGTTGCGGTCGAGGTCTTTCGCACGCTGGCTTTTCTGCCGTCGGGGGCGTTCGTGGCGACGTGGGCGGTGGATGTCCCATGTGTTGGTTGAATGGTCTTGTCGATGGTCTGGAGTGCGGTTGTGGAGAATTCCTCTGTGACTGGGGTGGGTTTTCGATTTGACGGTGGGAATTGCGCGGGCTGCTGATGACGGCTTTCGGGGCGGGTGGCCATCAACTTGGGATCTTGCTGGTTTACTTGCCTGACTTTCAAATTAATCTTGCTTGAGCTCTTTAAAATGTGCAATACAAGCTTTTGCTGTTCTTGTCTAAATGTATGTGTTGGGCAGCAGTGTCCGATCACTGTCCAACATGATGTATCGTGCCGAAACCGCGTAGAAATTCAGGTAAATGTGAGCCAGAAGTGGTTCCAAATGCACGACTTGATACAAGTATTCTTCAAAAGCCTATGACTAGTTTTTGAACATGCAATCTGTGTGAGTTACATCCCCCGTACCAAAGTGACACCTTCAGCCACCTCACAAGCGCTCTTGCTCACCACCACAACAAACCATCCGCAGCGCCCGAGACCCGATCATCTCACAACTCGAAACTTTCGCCGTCGCCTCGCTGTGATCTCACCCGCAGCCTACCTCTTCTTCTTCCGCCACAGACCAGACCGCAAGACACACTAGCACGGCACGCTGCATCGTCGAAATCCGTACCGCCACCCCTCAACGGAAACATTCGCCTTCATCGCGGTGCACGCCAGAGTGTCCTCACACGCATAAGCCGCTGACACCGTAAGACCAGCCGGCGCTCTGTGTGCTCACTCCCCCGCTGCCCATCTACAACCACAACAGCCATCGTCCGCAACTCTCCTGTCTTCTACGCAGCCGGCGCCACTGACCAGCGCGACGCGTCACCAACTGCCGACCATGTCGGAACCCGACCCCAAACCCGATACCAAGCCGGACATCAAGCCCGACCCGCGGCCCCAGAGGGCGTGGCAAGAGGGAAGCAACGCGCCCTGGTCAACGGCCGAGAGCCTCAATCGTCGGTGAGTGACAACCTTCCAGACCTTTGCAGCTCATACACTTCACCCCCGGAGGGCAGTCCCGCGCCAAAGACATGCCTGGTAGCAGATATCTCCCCACCGACCCGATTTGCGGGTATCGTTGTTGTCCAAGGTGCAAATAGACACCCCCGACGGTTCGACAACCCACGCTAGTGGCGCGCAGCTTGGAGCTGGTGTTTTGCCGAATGGAGAAAGACTGTGGCAATCGTAGGAGCGCTTGTTCCTCGCCTTCTTTCGCGTAGCTACATGCAAAGCTTCCCAAGCGCATTCTGACCGTATTTTCCAGGTTGTTCGAGAGCAAACTACTGGCCGACGCCACCATTGTCTGTGCCGACGGCAAGGAGATCGCAGCGCACAGTCCCCTGCTCCTCAGCAGCGACTTCTTCGTCAAGGCATTCAAGTCGAACCTGAAGGTAAGAAAGAAAAAAAGAAAGAAAGAAACAAGCATCATCCCGAGGTGAAGCGGACCCAACACATGCTTTCAGCAGCGCTGACGCCTCTCCCAAAAACGTTTTCAGGAAGCCCAAACCAAGCGCTTCGTCTTCGAAAGCAGCACCGGTGACCCGCACCTCAACCTCGACCACGACGTGATGAAGCGCATGCTGGAGTTCATGTACTGCGGCTCCTACGCCGCCGCCGACGACGACGCGGACGAAGCGGTCGAGAAGACAATGTCCCGCCACATCGACCTCTGCGTGCTGGCCGACTACTTCGCCGTCGAGGGGCTCAAGGGGTACACGATCGAGCGGGCCGGCGCGGTGCTGGAGGAGTGGGACGCGGTGAAGCCCGCGCTGGCGGGCTTCATCGCGGCGGCGTACGCGCAGCCACGGCATGCCGTCGCCAAGCAGTTCGGCGAGCAGCTCGAGCCGGACAAGGCCTTCTGCGGCTTCCTCGAGGGCTGCGGCGAATGCTGCGTCGACGTGATGCGCAGGATGAGCGAGAGGCGCCCGCCCGTCTCGGGCTACATCGTCACGCAGTGCTACAAGTGCAAGAAGGCGTTCGTGGTGGCGCTGAGGGACGACTTCACGCCCGCGCATTGTGCGCACTGTGGCGAGAGGAACCACAATAGCAGCCTGAGATACCGCGGGAAGCGATTTCAGTCACGTCGGTGTGGGATGTGCGGGCTGGAGCGATGGGTCGGGAACGATTGCTGGAAAAGGCCAACGGCTGACCTTTGTTCAAGCTTGTAGTGGCAACCATCAGATAGCTTGAATGCACTAGGCTTGGAAGATCCTCCTTGATTCTACCCTTCCACAGCCACGCTCAACACCAACCCCTCACGCCTCCCCCTTCCCCGCCCCCTCCGCAAACGCCCCAAACCTCCCCAACACCCTCATCGCCTCCCCCTCCGCCTCCCTCCTCACCACCTCCGCATGCCTCTCACTCCTCGCCCTGATCACACACTCAAACCGCCTCGGCCTGATGTTGAACCCGTCGGTATACGCCAACGTATCGTAGACCGCCCCCTCCTTGGGCGCCACCTCGCACGCCCACAGCACGCGCGCCAGCGCCACGAACACGCCGTTCTCGGCCAGCCCCGCGCCGGGACACACGCGCCTGCCCCAGCCGAAGCTCGAGTGGCCCGCCCTGCTCGGATGCGCCTTGGCGCCGACGAGCTCGGGCGGGCGGCGCGCGACGTCGTCGTGGAAGCGCAGCGGCTCGAAGCGGTGCGGGTGCGGGTAATACGCCGGGTGCAGGTTGATCGCCCACGAGTTGCCCAGCACCGTCGTGCCCGCGGGGATGCGGTACGTCCGCTTCTTCTTCTTCTTCTCCTTCTTCCCACCGTCGTCGACGGCGACGTCGTCGTCCGCCGTGCTCGCGTGCGGCGTCCCCCCCAGCACGGCGACGGGCCGCCACCGCAGGACTTCCGTGACGAGCGCGCGCACGTACGGCAGGCGCGGGGCGTCGGCGAAGCGCGGCAGGCGGGCGGGCCCGACGACGGCGTCGAGCTCGGCGTGCGCGGCGGCCAGCGCGTGCGGGTGCGTGACGAGGGCGAGCAGGGCGGTGCAGAGGGTGGAGGCGGTGGTGTCGGCGCCGGCGCCGAAGAGGGAGGCGGGGAGGAAGGAGAAGTCGCGGTCGGTGAGGCTGCAGGCCGTCGTCTCCTTCTCGCCGCCTTCCACCTCGCGCGCCTCGAGCAGGGTTTTGCAGAGCGAGGGGGGGCAGGAGAGGGGGTTCGTGGCCATGTCCCGCCGCACGACGTCGACGAGGGCCATGTTGGCGGCGGCCTCGCGCGCGCCGTGCGCCTTGATGTCGGCCTTCCACGGCGCGAGGAAGTCGGGCAGGTGCTTCAGGACGGGGAAGGTCTCGACCAGGTAGCGGCCGGGCACGTTGAGCGAGGCGCTGTACTGCATGAACTCGAAGCGGTCGCGGAGCACGTCGGCGCGCAGGCTGTCGATGCGGTGGCCGTACGCGACGCAGAAGACGACGGACGCGGTGAAGCGCTCGATCGGCTTCTCGAAGTCATCGGGTGCGTCGAGCAGCTGCGCGCACAGTCGCGCCGCCTCGGCTTCCTGCACGGGCTTGTAGAGCTGCAGCGCCTTGGGCGTGAGGGCTTGGTGGAGCAGCTTGCGCCGCGTCGACCACGCCTTGCCGTAAGGCTGCACGAGGATGCTGGCGTTGTCCCAGAGGAGCTCGCCCATGGCGACCATGCGCGGCCGCGACGAGTACTTGTTGCTGCGCTTCTCCAGCAGCTCGGCGGCCATCTGTGGGTCGGAGATGACGACCGTGGGCCGGCGTCCGATCCAGAGGGTGAAGATGGGGCCGTAGGTCTCGGCCCAGGCGGCGAATTGGTGCCATGGCTGCGATGCGGGGAGCTGGTGTTTGTTGCCGATGAAGGGCAGAGGCGGTGGGCCGGGGGGCATGCGTCGCCATAGCCTGATGTCATGCAGCAGAGTGACGATGGGCGGCAGTATGATTAGGAGAACGAGAGAGGGCCAGAAGTAGGACGAGCTGAAGCTTGCGGGGACGAAAGAACCGAGCGCCATGTTGGCGACGATGAAGAAGCCGTCTCAGATGGACTGGTGTTGAGCAAATCGAGGGCACTCACTCGACCTGTGCGAGGTAGCTTCGATGGTCGGCAATTACAGACTGCCCCACCATGCGCACACCTCGCGGTGCATATCCGACGTGCAATTCATCCGACGAGGCAGCGTTTACCTAATCAGGGAAAGCGCCAGATGCGGCTGCAGGGCTTGACAAGCCATGATTCAGTTGCACTCGGAGGAGCTGAACTGGCCAAACACGCTGCAGGGGGCACGAAGTGTTGTCCGGATAAGAAGCGGTTGGCGGGGCGTGCAGGGATGTGGGGTCATTGGCTGGCTGTGGGGAAGCGTCCAAGCTTTCCATCACTTTACCATTCCGGAACCATTCATCCGACCCCCAGCCATTATTAAGCCCTGTTAGTGACCGTCTCTGAGCCGCCCCTAGTCCAGCCCGAAAAGCCATCAAGGCCAGCCACGATGTCGTCGGCATTTCCGCGTCGGCAAGGGAGCAAAGCCCCTCCCCCACGTTCAACACCCGCGCAGTTGACATGCGGGGCCCCGCATTTTGCTCCTCGACGCATGCTGCGGCTTCCTTTATGACCAGAGCAATGATCTATTTTTTTTTTCTCAAGTCCACTGACTCGCCAACATTTTTGACCGCAATATCTCCCCTCAAACAGCTCTCACAATCACCGTACTACCCTTCGAACCCTTCCAAAGCCCCCCAAAGCCGGGTAACCACAGGGGGAAGAGAAAAGAAAGAAAGAAGGAAAAGAAAAAATAGAGAGAGAGAGAGAGAGAGAGAACGAGAGATCCACACACACACACACACACACACACACACACACACACACACACACACACACACACACACACACACACACACACACACAAGCAAAAAAATGGCCCCCCAATCCCAACCAGACAACCACGTCCAGCCACCGCCCAAAGAAGAGAAGAAGAAGACCACCCGCGTCCTCGTCATCGGCGCGGGCTTCGCCGGCCTCACCGCCGCCATCGAATGCGTCCGCCACGGCCACCGCCCCGTGACGCTCCTCGAAAGCTTCGCGCGCCCCGCCGCCGGCCTCGGCGACATCATCTCCTTCGGGCACAACGCGGGTCGCGTCTTCCGGCGGTGGCCGGGCGTCGAGCGGGCGCTGGATCCCATCTGCCACCGGTCGAAGGAACTGGTGTTCAATCGGTTCGACGGCGAGCACCTGATGACGCAGGTGTGGGAGGAAGGCACGCTGGAGGGCGCGGGCGGGAAGAAGTTTAACGGGCATCGCGGCGAGATCCATCGGGTGGTGTGGGAGGAGGCGGTGCGGGTCGGGGTGGATGTGAGGTGTGGGGAGAGGGTGGTGGAGTATTTCGAGGGGGAGGGGGAGGCGGGGGTGGTGGTGGAGGTCGAGGTGGAGGTCGAGGCCGAGGCGGGTGTGGAGGGAGGGGGGAAGGAGAAGGAGAAGACGAGGAAGGAGAGGAAGAGGTACACGGCAGACGTGGTGCTGGCGGCCGACGGCGTGCGGTCGACGGCGCGGACGATCGTGCTGGGGCAGGAGGACAAGCCGAAGAGCTCCGGGTACGCCATCTGGCGCGCGTGGTTCCCGTCGGACGAGCTGGCAAAGGACCCGCTGACGAGGCATCTCGTCGTTGACGGCGATACGCATACGGGGTGGCTTGGTGAGTTGGTTTGCTCCTCGCCCTTTCTCCTGCTCTCCCTCTCTCTCCCGCAGCATATCCCTCTGACACCATCCCACAGGCCCCGACATCCACTTCCTCGCCGCCTCGATCAAAAACGGCTCCTCCTTCAGCTGGGTCTGCACGCACAAGGACACGGCCGACGTCGCCGAGTCGTGGTCCGCGCCGGGCTCCGTCGCCGACGCCCTCGCCCTGCTCTCAGACTGGAGCCCGACCGTCCGCGCCATCGTGCGCCACACGCCGCCCGACCGCCTCGTAGACTGGAAGCTGGTCTACCGCGACCCGCTGCCGACGTGGGTGTCGCCGGGCCGCCGCATCGCGCTGATCGGCGACGCCGCGCATCCGTTCCTGCCCACGAGCATCCAGGGCGCGAGCCAGGCGGTCGAGGACGGCGTGACGGTCGCCGTGTGCTTGGAGCTGGCGGCGACGAGCGGAAGTGGTGAGCAAGAAGGTGAGGGAAAGAAGGGGGATGTGAGGGAGGCGTTGCTAGCGTACGAGCGGATGAGGTACGAGCGCGTGCGGAAGGCGCAGAAGACGGGCGAGACGACCAGGGATCGCTGGCACAAGGCGGATTTCGACAAGGTGAAGGAGCAGCCCGAGGCGGTCAAGTTGCCGAGGGAGGAGTGGTTGCTGGGGCATGATGCTGAGGCGCATGCGTATGCGGTGTATGCGGAGACGGTGGAGCAGATTCGGAAGGAGGAGGCGAAGGGGGTTCCGGATGTGACGTCTTTGTTGTAGATGATTCTCGTGGCGGTGTTGGCGTAGGAAGGGGAGGTGGTATTGCTGTTCACGCTTTAGTCGTTGAATGAAAGCGACGATAGACAAGCCACTGTAGATTTGCAGATGAGATACAGCGCAAAGTGGCACCAAAGGGTGCAAAGCAAGCTTTTTCTTCCCTGTCTTCCGCATTCCAACGGTCTCGGTTGTGTTACTGCCAGACAGCTATACTGCCCATGTCCTTTTTATGCATACCTGGCAGAGCAAACGGCCTTCGTCTTGAGGGTACCTGGGTGAGCAATCTCAATGGAGCGTATCACCGTCCATCATACCCGCACCCGCGCACCCCTGCATCCCCACCCGCACGGCTCCCACTTTCCTACCCCACGCCGGCGGCCCGACAAATAGCTTCTCCTCCCCCGCACGACACTAACCAAGCACACCCGTATCCCGTGGGCTTGGCGTATATGTTGCTTAACGTCACACGGAGGGGGCCTTGCCTGGCTGACCTCGCGGGACGGGAAAGTGATGTGCCGCACATGCACACAACCCGGCACTTAATGGCTTTCAGTAACTGCCGTTTCGTGCTGTTATACTTCGCGGCTAACGCAAAGAGGGAAAGGGAACGCCGTGTGTGCTTTTTATATTCCGTTCGGATGTCCTGCCGTCGTCCTCGACAGGCGGGGTTGTTTTTGGTTTCTCCTTCTTCCTCCACCACCACCGCATCTTTGAAGGATCATTTTTTAGACACTTCCTCTGGACACAGCGGCAGCTTGACGCCTCACCTCGTCTACCATGCCTTTTGGAATTTTGGAGGATCATAATATGGAGGTGGTGCCGGGAACGGGTTCGTCCTTTGTCATTCACCAAAAAGTGGTGAAGTGAATTGAGTGTGCTGACGAAAATGCGCGCACAGCGTTAATGAACGACCAATCCGACCTGCCTCCTGAGCTCCAAGACATACCAGCAGACCACCTGAAGCACGGAACGGGCAAGTTTTCGCACATCCTGCTCGTACCACAGCCATCAGACTCGCCAAACGACCCATTGAACTGGCCGCTCTGGAAGAAAGACAGTCAGTGTTCCTTCCCCCGTCGTCCCCCAAGAAGAAAAGTCTGCGACTAGTACTAACATTTTTCGTGTCGTACCCAGTGATACTTCTCATCGTCGGCTTCGCGGCAGGCGTCGTCGGCGCATACGGTCCGATGCTTGGGCCCGGCTTCGTCCCCATCTCGCAGCAGCTGGGCATATCCGTCAACACGCTCTCGCAATCGACGGCCTGGCTCATCCTGACTCTCGGGCTGTGTGTGTTCCTCATCAATCCGATCGCGAAGATGTACGGGAAGCGCCCGGTCTACATCGGCGCCATCATCATTCTCTTCGTCGTCAGCATATGGGGCGCGGTTGCGGACAATTACAGTTCTTTCCTTGGGAGCCGTATAATCGGCGGGATCGGTAAGTGACGGATTGTGACGGCATTGAATATTCTGCTGATTAGATGAAGGAATGGCACCCTACGAGGTTTTGGTCCAAGCCACCATCTCCGACATCTACTTCGTCCACGAGCGCGCCACGCGGCTGGCGGTGTGGAACCTGTTCCTCCTCTGCGGCATCGCCGGCGCTTCGTTCATCTCGGGCTACATCATCGAAGACCTGGGTTACAAGTGGACCTTTGGCGTCTGCGCCATCCTCTTCGGCCTCAGCATGTTGGCCATCATCTTCTTCGTGCCGGAGACGGCGTACATCCGCGAAGGCATCACGCCCACCAGGAACTTTGCAAACGAAAAAGGAGGCGGGAGCGACGAAGAATCAAGCGGCCCAAGCAAGGAAGGACGCGCGGTGCACATCGAACACGTGATCCACGCGGGCGCGGATCAGGCGAAGCTGTCGTACTGGCAGACGATGCGGCCGTGGACGGGGCACAAGTACTCCAAAGCGCCCATGTGGAAGATCATGGCGCGGCCGTTTGTCATGTTCTTCTACCCGGCGGTGCTATGGGGCTTCCTCATCTACGGAACCACCCTCACGTAAGTTGCCTCCAACTCATAGCTCCGCTTGACTGACGGTCGCTAGCTGGATCGTCGTCTTCTCCGTCGTCAACGGCGTCATCTTCGTCGAGCCGCCGTACAACTTCACCGTCGCACAGACGGGCCTCACCGGGCTCTCGCCCTTCATCCTCACCATCGTCGCCGAGGTCATCTCCGGCCCGCTCAACGACTGGGTGTGCATCAAGCTGACGAAGCGCAACCACGGCGTGTATGAGCCCGAGTTCCGGCTCGTGCTGACGATCGTGACGGTGATTCTGGGGACGGTCGGTTTCTTCGGCTTCGGGTTGACGGTACACAACGTGACGCACTGGATGGGGCCGGTCGTGACCTACGGGCTGGCGAACGCGGCGCTGGCGTTCGCGGCCGTGTCGGTGTTTGGATACGTCATCGGTGCGTGAAGCTGCGGCGACCTTCCTATTGCGGTAACTTGCTTGGTGCTGACTTGGGTCGCAGATTCATACCCCAACCTCGCCGAAGAGGCCTTTGTGGCCATCAACGCTCGCAATCTCTTGACGTTCGGGCTGACGTACTTTGTCAATGACTGGCTGGCGAAGGATGGGCCGCTGGCCGTGTTCAACACGCTGGGGGCGGCCTTCTTGGGCGTGTGCGGGCTGACGATGCCGCTGTGGGTCTTTGGGAAGAAGATCAGGAGTTTCATTGCACGGCGGGACTGGCTGGTGCGGTTTATGTCGGATCTGGAGTGAGCGGGGGAGCTGCAGATAGCAACAGAGAGGTGAGGCAACTGAGGCGATGGCGAGTTGATGCGTGCACGCGTATTGGTCCATGTGGAGGAAGTGGGGGTGCCGCTCCGCCGGGCCCGCCGATGGTCTGAGGAAGGAGCCTCCCACGGCAACGACGACCCAGCACCGATGCAAAATCTCGACGAGCTCTGCTGCCTGGGACTGTGAGTCGAAAGTGGTGCCATGGTGTTTAGAGGTAGGCGGAGCTCGGCGTCATCTTGTGGCCGGGTTTCGACCGCCGCCCGACAAGTCCCGCCCCTCACTCGACTCTGCCTCCCTCTCCCGGAAGAGTGCCGATCCTGCCTGCGCCGCACTCCGCCCGGCGCCATTGCGACATGTAAGCGTGTCGAACGTGTTGCGACGATCATACCGTGACGGAAGCCGCCGGCGCTGCAGGCCTGCAGGCGCGACGCAGCCGTGGCCTGATTGACCACTCTTCGACCCCGGATTCTCCACGAACAGCGCCCGCCAAGGTGCAGGAGAAAGGCAGGGCGCTAGGCCGAAGCAGGCAATCTGGAGTCGGGCGGCCAGTCGGGGCGCGCCGAGAGGAGCTGACGGGTCGGACGACGCAGCTCGATACGGGCGACGTGTGGTGTGAGCATCACCAGCCTGCATCAAACCACCGCCAATCCTCCCCATTCCACCTCCCCGCGCCCAATAACCGCCCCCGACTCTCTCAGCTGACATCAGGTACACCCTCCATCACAACTCCGTCTTTAAATATGCCGCCCGGGCTTGCAAACTCCCCTGTCGCCATCACAAGGATTTGAGCCTCTTTACCTCATACCTACCCCGCCCTGTACATAACCCTCCTCTCCTCTCCTCTCTACTGTTTATAATCCAAGGCCTCGCCTTTTTGGAATCCCCCCTCTCCCGCTCTCCGCGAAATCTACTCTCCACTCCACGGACCTCCATCTCCGCTCTCACACTACCATAATGTTTGCCGCCACCCGCGCACCATCCACCATTCTCCGCGCACGGCCCGCCGTCGACCTGCTGGTCAAGGCCCGGCCCGCTGCCCGCATGTTCCACCAGTCGCCCAAGATGCGCTCCATGCCCAAAGACCCTCATTCCGGTACGTGTCGTCCTCCGCACACACACCACATATCGAGAAAGAAAAAAAAACTCACAGAAACCCACCAACAGCCCACACCGTCTCCCAACGCATCCGCCAAGGCGTCAAAGCCATCCCCGTCGAAATCTATCCGCTGGGTAAGCGTGCCCAACACTTCCACACCTCGCCCTCCTTCGCCCCGCACAGCCGAAGACTCTCCATGACTACGACGAGTCGGTCGTCGTCGTGCGTCGAAGCGGTCTCGAGAGAACAGGCGTTGGCTGAGTATGTCGAATGTGCTACAGTCGCCGTAATCACCCTCGGCCTCTCGTTCGGCGTCTACTCGTTCATCCGGCCCGGCTTGGAGGATCCGACCCTGCGGTTGCACCGGAGTAGGCCGGACGATCGTCATTGATTTTGGTTTGGTTGGGGGGAGGGAAGGGGGGATTGTTTTTAGCGGATTGGTTGGTTGGTTGGCTGTTGTTGTTGTTGTTGTTGTTGTTGTGATACCATTGGTGTGTACTACTGAGTGCTTTTTGTCAAATTGCTGAAATGACAATTTTTTGTTCATTGAAGATGCGGTTGGATTCTTGCCGTTATTTGTGTTTTGCGCTGGAAGGTACATACATGCATATATACTGCCGGCTCTTTCCCACTGCTTACCCACTCTCTCTCCCTCCCTTTATCACCCACATCTGCATCGGAGATTGACAGTGGAGCATGAACGTCGGGCGGTGTGCAGTCAAAAGCCACTCTCTCTCTCTCTCTCTCTCTCCGTGCAAAATGCGGGCCATGGGCGGAGAAGAAGAAGGAGCAGGTGGTGGTGGTTGAGCAGAGCGGGTAGCTTGTTCCTGAGCAAATGGAGGGGGGAAGGAAAGGAAAAGAGGAAAGATACTGGAGAGACGGTGCGGTGCTGAAGACGATTGAGAGGTGGGGAAACGCGCCGCCGCTCCTGTCTGGTGAGGTATGGCTGGCTGGCTGGAGAGAGGTTGTCGCAGCTTCCCCCGACTGTATTGGTCTTAAGCATGGTTTGCTAGTTTAAAAAGCCTCGTTGCAGACACAATGATGGCGGGAGACATTGCGCTCTTACATTTGTAGGCAGCTAGAGAAGAGATCTAGACGTACATACAAGCTCAAGCATCAGCGTGCATGGGGTCCTGGAGTAGATGACCGGATGCAGATGCGGGGGTTACTACTCTTCATTCGTGGGCGGACGAAGGAAACCCCCAAGCATAGATGTCGGTTTAAAGACTATACAAACAGAACAATCCGTATGCCTGGCGCAATGCCTCTGGGAAAGCAAATTCGGAGGCACTCACAAAACACTGAGACCCACATTCCCTTGTGTGCAATACTATCGATTGCGTTGGCTACCTAGTAGCCAACAGACGGTGCTTTCCGACCATAGAACTTCCCGTCATAGAACCCAGAGTTTAAGAAGAAAGAAGAACCGCCGTCCAGGAACAGCAGCTTCAAGCAAGTGTGTGTGTGTGTGTCCACTTGGAGCACACACGTCGACGACCATAACCCCCGAGCCTAGTCGCTCTCACTATCGCCGTCACCACCATCCTCGCTACCGCCGGCACCGCCGCCGCCGCCGCCGCCGCCGCCGCCGACAGTAGCGAAACGCGCCCAAGTCGCCTTCAGCTCATCGCGCTCCCTAGCCAAGATCCTGACCAGATCGCGACCGAACGCGCCCAGCACATCCTCCTCACCCTCGCCCTCACCCTTACCCTCGCCCTGGTCACCGTCCTCCTCGTGCTCCACACGACCACCAACGAAGCCAGCACGCAGAGCCGCCTCGATACCGCCCTCGCTCTTGTCCCCATCCCCATCCTCGTCGTCGCCGACGAAAGCGCCCACGTGCTTCGCCGCCACCATCGCGATGTCGTCGCGGATCATGTCGTGCGAGCTGCTGCCGCCGGCGGCCGCGGTGGCGTCGTAGACGGCCTTGACGAGGCGCGGGAAGACGGGCTGGACGAGCGGCCACAGGGCGAGCAGGTCGTCGCGCAGGCGGGTCGCGGCCATGCCGGCGAGCGTGTTCTTGCGGGCGACGTCGGCGTAGATGGCGGACGTGACGGGGTGGACGGCGTTGTTGCTGTTGTTGGGGTTGTGGGGGACGAAGGCGCTGCCGACGGCGTACTTGTCGGCGAGCAGGTAGACGTGCAGGTGCAGCAGCAGCATGGCGTCGACGCTGCCGAAGAAGACCGGGTTGTCGTACGTGCCCGTGTACATGAACTGCAGCATGGCGCGCACCGCGGCCGGGTCGTCGTCGGGCAGGTGGATGAGGTTGTCCTTGCTCTCCTGGGTGCGAGCGTGTCAGATCTTTCTTTGTTTCTTCGTTGGAGGAGGGGGGCGGAGTGTCACGTACCTTGAAGGTGTTTTCCTTGAAGGCGTTGGCGAAGAAGTCGCTCTGCGAGCAGACGACGATCTTGTGGACGTTGTAGACGTGGTCGTTGCTGTCCTTGATCTGCATGTCGCTGTAGCGGCCCGTGGCGAAAAAGCTGGTGTCGCTGGTTCAGTTTTAGCTCCTTCTTAAGACAGATCTTTTGGGTGGGTGGGCAACTTGCCGCCGGAGCGTGACGAGGAAGCCCAGAGGAGCCGTCTCGCCGTCGGGAATGTCCTTGAGCATGGCCGACATGGTGGAAAGAACACTCGGTGGGTTTTGTTTGCTGTGCGGAGCGGTGGAGTGGGATGTGTGTCCCGGTGAAGAGGGGAGTGGAAACGGGGAGGAGGAAGAGTGCGGGTGGGCGGCGAGGGGTTGTCCTTATATACGTGGGCTTCGCGGTGTTTCCGCATGTGCGCCCCTCCACACGTGATAGGAAGGCTCGGACGCGCCAAGAAGAGGCCGGCTCTGGCGCACTTTCGCAAGGTGTTACTGGCAGATGGAGTCCAAGTTGTTGGCAATTGGTGACTAGTCTGCAGCTTGTCAGTCATACTCCGCCTCACCTCTTAATATGTATGTTTAGTTGTTCAACCCCAACATCCAACACTGTCGGAGCAATAAACCTTGAGGAGTTGTGGTGCGGTCGGTTGGGGCACCATAGATTCCACATTGGGGAAGGAGAGAACAGTTTCTCTTCCGGGGACATGTTGCCAAGTCCCGAGTGCTTCGGATTCTGAAAGTACAGGTACTCCAGCATGGCCGAGACGAGAGTGGGGCCCCTGTCCTCTATTCATACCGTATCCTTCTCGCTCTTCTGTGAAGATTCTCTTCATTGTAGACAAGGTGGCCAGCTGTGTGGGACTGGAGACGTACCTTGAATTCGCGCTCATTCATGGCGTCCTCGAAGAATGAGCTTTGGTAATATAGTACAATCTTTTGAAGTCCTTGAAGCCTCCTCACGCAGGTTGCGCATTTCCTCGCTATGCACTTTGTGCATTTGCTCCGCCAAAATTAAACCAAAGTCTAGCCACTCATTTGCAGCCGCAGAGAAGTCCGACCGGTCTTTGAGATAGGCGTAATGTCTCGCTGCAATATTGACTACAATGGGCCTCAGGATACGGTCGTTGTCGCGTGTCTTGGTGCATATTTCGTCCATTAGTGCGGGGAAGTCCTCCATCATCACCATCCAGTGAGCTTTGAAGAGGTCATCGATGCACGTGCAAGCCAGTGTTGCCAGGCCGTTCTGGTTAACATGGTACTTGTCGGCAATAACGTAGACGTCTACGTGAAGTTGGAGCAATTCGGGCATCTCCACTTCAATGTTGCGGTCGCCCTCGTCGTATTCGCCGCCATACATGTACTCCAGCATGGCCCTGATAGCCGCAGGTTTGTCTTCGAAGATGTCGACGCATTTCTCGAAGCTTTCCTGGTGCATGAATCGCATTACCTTGAAGCGACCGTCCTTCATCGCGTTGGCGAAGAAAGGGCTCTGCCAGCACACAACGTTCTTGTGAACTTGGTAGGATCTGCCGTCACTGTCTCTGATCTTCATGTCGCTGTACTCCCCGTTGCCCGAGTGGAAGGCTCTGCGCGTGGGTTCGTCAGCGGATTATATCTATGGCACGTCTGTCGGGCGATTCTTACTCCTTCAGGATCTGATGAAACGTCGGCGCAGCCATCATCCTATGTTGAGTGTCTTTGGATGGTGTGGATATCAGGTCACGCCAGTGGAGTGTAGGTCGGGTTGCAGAGAAAGGTTTTTATAGTATAGCGAAAGCAAGACCCTAAGGCCCTTTCTACCCAACCGATTTCCTTCAGGTCCATAAATTTGCACCTTCGAGAAGTGGAAACCAGCCCATCTACCGTTCCTCATGCCACTCTTCTAATAGGAGTATCGATTCATCAATATTCATCACCACATCTACATACTACACCCTCAAGCGTATTACAGACGCAGAGGCCGAGTAGAAGGTCCGTTCCCAACGCGCCGACGTTGTTCATCATTTCCTTGAACACATGGTCCTCCAACATTACTTTGATGTGTGGCATGCACCGATCAACGGCAACGTCCCTCAAGCCCCGATCATCCTCTGGCGTGGACTCGTAGATGGTTTGGATGGCTGGTGCGATGACATGGCCGTCCAGCGGTTGTTTAGTGGCCTCTTGAAAGCGCCGCTTGGCAAGTTGTTTGAGGTCACTGATGGCGTATATCTCGCCGAGAGAGTACATGGTAGCGTGAAATACGAGAGTATCCGAGTTGACAGGGATGGAATGCCGTACCTTGAAGGTCAACTGTGGATCGAAGAGCTTGGCCAAGACGTCGTTTTGGCTAAGCACCAGCTTGTGACATTTGTACCTGTCGTTGTTGGCGCAGACAACGTCTATGTCTGAATACAACTCAGAGTTGAAGAGGCTGCACTGACTCAGTTGAAGCCACCGAAGAGAGGTAGTTGGCGCATTCATACCCGTGCATTTTGACCACGAGAACTGCAGACACGTCATCCTCCTCCGAATCGGTCGACATCTTAGCGTGTGGATGATAGACATCGCAAGAGGGTTGTGCGGAGGAAAGGGTAAGTGAGAGTGTGCAAATAAATTTGTTTGGTGTTTCAGTTGGCTAAGCCGAATCGGGCGGCAGCGACGCAGATGGAAGGAAGTCGTTCAGTCGCTGACGCCATTCAGGGTCCATGTTTTTTTCTTTGGACCCTTATGAACCGTCGCCCACTCTTCCCATCCTCCCAGCTCAACAACAACCTCTCCTTTTCCACGGAACGCCTAGCTTTCGCCGCCATGGCGTTTCGGAGCGCACCTGACGATAAGAACTTCGCCACGCTCAACGTGGGCTTGAAAAGGTAAGATATTCCACAAGACGCATTGGCATATCGACTCACCTACGCACCTCACCCAGGTACTTGGCCAGTGGCGAAGGCAGCGACCGGAAGATCAAGTGTCGCAGCAATACCATCGACGTCCACCGCATCATTGTCTGCGCGCAGAGTCCTTTCTTCGCCAACGCTCTGAAAGAAGAGCACAACTTCAAGGTAACCCAGACAGAGACCTATTAGCTACACCCTCTGACACCTGTTACTTTTTCAGGAGGCCCAGACCAGTACCGTGGAGCTAAATGACGATGATCCGGACACTGTCAAAGCCGCGATCCAGTTCATGTACATGGGGTACTAATTCGACAATCCACCCAGCGGCGACTACTCAGACTCTGGACTTGCCGACTTTCACCTGTCTGTCTACTTTCTAGCGGACAAAATCGGAATCGGTGGTCTCCTGGAGTATTGTGCAAAGGAGATCGAGAAGCTATTGCCTGTGCACAACTTCTCACCCGAGCTATTCCTTCATGTCGTTTGCTCCGCTTACAACAACATTCCTGGAGACGACGACATCCTTCACCATTCCCTGGTCTCCATTGCTACCAAGTGCAAGATCCTTCCCCTGCTTACCAAACAGATTGATTTCTTGGAAATTGTTGAGGCCGCTGGCAGGTTTGGTGCCGCTGTTCTCAAGACGCTCGCTGGGACTGGAAAAATCGTCAGTGGATTCAACGGAGTTTTGCAGTACCAATGCGACAGCTGTCGGCAGAACGTCGCCATGGTCTTGAGTATGAACACAGAACCTAATGGCAATGATCTGGAACCCTCCGGGGACTACCCGATGGACGGCTCGAACACTTTCTGCCCCAGCTGCGGCAGAGTCCAGAGCAACGAAGAATGGAAGTACAACCGCATGTAGCCCAGCAACAAAATCACCCCCGGTGGACTGAACTGCATCCAATTGGCTCAAGTTTTATCAGACGGGGATTTTCCCATACCAGATCTTCTCAGCTTCTCATCATCGTCACGCGGAGGGCCCGGAGACAGAGCCCATGGATCCGCCTTCAGTCGGTTCACCCAGGAATAGCTAAAGACAGCTTTGGGTAAGAGACATAAAACGGCAGTTGGCTTGGGTCTATCACGAGCAAAGATGAAGGTAACCCGGTAGACGGGAAAGCTCAAGTACTCTAGACATGATGTGAGCCACCAAAGCTTCACACAGTAGCTGCAGCTGGTAGCAATCACGATTTCATTAATCATCTGCCTCTTCCACTGCGTATCTTCTTCGTTGCTTACGTAGTCATGTCTGGATGCGACTGATTGGCAAAACGAATTGCAAGACGGCCATTCATGATAAGATAGATAACTGCCTACCCGCTCATTCGTAACAGCAAAAGACCAGAGTCCCTCCATGAAAAACTCACCAGACACTCAGACCGGTCAATTTACACAGAGCGAAGAAGCAAGGAGACACAACCATCCCATCCCCCAACATCATCTCCATTACCATCGCCGACGCTGACAGAGGTTAAAAAAAAAAAGAGTAATAATTCTATAACCCATAAAAACCATAACTACCATCATCCTCTGCAATCTGTGTACGGTGGCCATGTCGCCCTATACGCGGGAGGGGGTGGGTGCAGAGCAAGAAACGCCAATACGGAAGCGTAACGGAAAACCATCGAAAAAGAAACAGCCACTCCGATTCACGAAAAGGCCCCTCAAGGCGCCCACCAACCCCCCCACTCATCCCTCATCCATCCCCTACTCTCTCTCTCTCTCTCTCTCTCTCTCTCTCTCTCTCTCTCTCTTCCCCTCTCTCTCTCTCTCTCTCTCTCTTCCCCTCATGCCTCCACACCAACATCCTCCGCCGCCGGCGGCGCGGGAGCGGGCGCTGGCGCGGGCGCAGTCACGATCCCAGACCCAGCGCGCCTCTCACCCAGATTATGCAAGCGCTCGCCAATGAGATAGACCTCGTCCTTGATGCGCTGCCTCCAGCGCTCCGTGGCGCGGACGGTGCCCCAGGCGACCCAGGCGCTGAGGGCGAGCGACAGGGCGAGGGGATAGACGAGGGTGTAGACCAGCGCCTTGCTGTCGTCGGGGACGGTGGAAAAGTACGTGGCGACGGCGACGCGGGCGGCGACGAGCGGGAGGGCGAGGGTGGCGGCGAAGAAGGCGGCGACGGGGACGACGAAGGCGCGCGTGGCCAGGCGGGCGTTGGGGCGGAGGTAGCCGTCGCGGATGACGGCGTGCAGGGCGCGCGACATGAGCGAGCGCGGGTTCCACAGCAGCACGCGCGCCGCGATGCGTGCGTATAGGAAGCCTAGCGTCCAGTCCTGGATGACATGGATGACGTGCGTCTCGCCCGGCCCGAGGTACGCGTGCAGCGGGATGAGGATGTAGAACTCGAGGAAGACGGCGAAGAGCACGGGCAGTAGTAGGATGAGCGCGCTGTACACGTACACGACCGACGCCGCCTGCGCCGCGTACCGCCCCAGCGTCGACGCCGTCGAGTACGTCGTGCTGAACGGGTGCCGCACCGAGTCGGCCGCGACGCTGAAGATGTTGTGCAGGTGGAACACGCCGTACGCGGCCGCGCCGAGCACGTAGACGCCGACGGAGAAGGCGTAGATGTCGTTGATGTGCGAGCCCTCGGGAATGAAGTTGGAAAAGAGACTGCGGCCGAAGAGCAGGGGTATCACGGTAACGCCGACGCCCGTGGTTGCGGCGAAGAGCCAGATGGCCACAACGAAGAGGCAAATGCGGAAGCGAAATAGTGGTGGGATGTACACGGTCTGGGTCAAGCCCGCGTCTTTTCCGTGGAAGTCATCTTCAGACCTTTCGTCCTCACGGTTGTCCAAGACATCGACGTCAACGAACACAGACTGGCCTCTGCGGATGCGGACCTGGTCTGATGCCGGTGCACGAACATACTTGCCATCGAAAAGAAAGTACACCTCAGTATTCCGGTCCTCTGCAAGAGTTTGACGATCGCGGCCGATGACAGGCTTATCAACATTGCCCCTCTTCCGCTGAAGCCAGGCTGACCAAGTACGTCTTACATGTCGACCACGTTCATCCAGGTTCTTCTCGCCAAAGAGGAAGTCGGAAAGCCTAAGGGCACGTGCGCACTTGCGGAACCACCACCGATACATCTCGTGGAGGCCATCGCTGGGCTTGAAAAGCTTGATGACCAGAGGCGTAAGGAAATTGAAGAAGAGCAGGTCCAGCGGGAATTCCATTGACGGATCATTCGTCGCCCAGTGGATCGGAAGTACGCCGTCGAAACCGTAGTACAGGCTCCAGACCACACCGCCCAGGCAGCAGATGACCAGCGCGCCATACACGAATGCACTAAAGGCAATCTTGCGTAGTTGGCCGGTGACGCTCCGCTCGAGCACGTCACGGACGGGGTGGAAAGTCGGATCATCTGGGTCTCGGATGAAGTAAAGAACACCGGTTCGCATGATCTTCCTGCACATGGAGACGAACAGGGCAAAGTGGAACATGTAGCAGGTGCCAATGAACCAATGGACGAATCCCGCGGTCCAAGGAGATGTCCGAGCAAACTCGACCCGGGAGAAGACGGTTGCTTGTTCGAACAGGGGAAGTAAGGCGCCGTCGAGGAGAATGCCACAGTAAAGAGGGAAGGCGATCATCTCGATGCTGATTATCAGAATCACCTTGAGGACACCACCAGCTTGCTGCAGGACCTCTGAGATGATACCCTCCACTCTCCGCCCATTTTGGGATGTGGTGAATGGGGTGCCCCTCTTCAGATATAGCGCACCGGCTATCGCGAAGAAAATGTAACCTGCCAGGATCGCGATGATACGATCACTAGGCGTCCAGTACTCGAAATTTGGATCCATATGCGAGACGGTGCTATTGCCGGTGTCGAGTCTCAATGAAAGGCCATTGGTCAATGAAATTGCGGGTAAGGATGCGCGGACACTGTTGACCATGGCAGCACCTAGTGATATACTTGACTCGATGAAACGACCAAGTGCAGAAAATACAGAGAAAGATTCCATGGTAGTAATCTTGCTGTGGACTTCGGCGAATCCAGTCCAGAGAGCGTAGGACCACTCGCTCAAGCCCCGTTGCAGTGATCGAAGCGCAGCATGCGAGCTAATGGATAGGTGGAGGTAGTCCGAGTTCATGCTCGTGCCAGCAATCGTGAACACTTTCGATACGCGCTCAATAGCGGACTCCGCCATTGTACGCGTAGATGAAGCTGCTGAGTCGAAAGACTTGTGGGAACCAATGAAGGGCACCAGCAGCCGGAGGACGAAAATTGACCAGTACACAGCCGCCGCGCCAGCAAAGAGCACCGAGTCCACGATAAGGTCCGCTGTTGCCGATAGTACGCGAAGAGGTAGCTTCAGGAACAACCAGACTGGCCTGCCGAGCGAAAGAAGAACGACCTTCCCCCAGAGATAAGGAATCCAAACGGCGACGGCAACGGTTGCGGAAATAAGAACTGCACTGAAGAGCGCATTCTGGAATAGTCCGACCAGGGGTCCCTGCATGCCGATGAGTTCCATGATACCCTCAAGGTCTTCAGCATCCTCCACTGCGTCTTGATCCATAACGTCGATACCTGCTTGGGCAGCAGCTGCAGCAACTTCAGGGTCACGAGCCGCATCGTCGTCATCGAAAGCGTCGCCCAGAATTGCATCACGTTGGACAAAGGGAGCTTCATCCGCCAGGTTCTGAACCACGTGTTCCTCATTTGCGCCGGGTGCTCCTTCTTCGTCGGTAAGAGCAATGTCGCCCCACAACCAATGATATACATGTTCCCAGAGACTTGCATCTGCAGCTGGTTGGTTGGGACGAGGCTGTGTCTCCGCAGAGGTGGTATTGTCTGGACTAGGGGTACGATCAGGTACGATTGTTTGCTCGGTCGGTGCTGGAGCCAGGGATGCGAACGACTCTGTCGGATGATCCGATGCTCGAGCTCCTGCCGAGCTGGAACCTTCGCCATTGTCTGTTTGAGACTCGGGTTGGCTGGCTGCCTCTGCCTCCATATTTTCCGGGGTAATGTGATCTTTGCCTTCAACGTCTGACTCGTTGATTTGCTGCCAACTTCCCTCGCTCCTGTTGCTCTGGCGTTCTCCTTCCACATCTGCTGCCTGCTCTTCAGGTGCTTCTGGTAGCGAAGCGAAACTCCGTGTCGCTTCTTCCAGATCACGTTGTATCTCCGCGGCCAGAAACGACTGCCCTCGTTCAGGCATTGTTGGTCTCTGCTGACTTGAGCCCTCCATGGGATCCTCATCTTCACTCTCAGTCGTGTTAAGGACGACGTCGGGGTTTCCAGCGCGCTTCCTTGCGCCGATGGCTAGATCGAACCCGTCCGGCTCGAAGAGTGTTGGTCTGCTAGCACCATTTTGGGCTGCCGGGACAATGACGCCTTCGAAATCCGTTGCCCAATCGCGCAACTCAACCCAGTTCTCAAACGCCGTTTCCCGAGGGCCTTCCTTGACCCTGTCGCTGACCGTCTCAAGCCATTCGAATAAATCTTTTCTGAGTACCCTCCTTCCCAGTGGCTCATGCTGGGCAATCAGTGCCGCAACTTTGTCGAATTGCTGCCGTCTAACTGCCTCACGAATGTCTGCATCGGGGATGCGACCGAGGTTCTTTCGTACGATTTCTGGCGGTTGAGTGCCGCGTTCGGCCAGGGCGGCGGCTTCGAGTTCGGCAAATCGCTCCAGTGATTCATCTGAGACGTCGCTAAACCGATCGTCTTCTTCAGTGCTATCATCTGCGTCCTGCTCGATTTGCACCTCCGGTTCTTCCTCAGGATTTTCTCCAGCATCTTGATGTGGTTGCTGAGGGTGAGGGGCGGGATTGTTGAGTGCCTGCATAGCTGCCACGTTGATGACGGGCTGCTGCTGTACCACCCACTCACGAATGAGGAAGATCAGAATGAACGCGATGACAACGAGGACGGTAATTATCTGACCCTCGATGATGTCGAGAATCAGCCGATTGACTGACGGGTGAGACGTCATGGACCTGAGGAAGGAGACGTCTGACAGGAGCGTAGCCTGCCTGATCGAGATGGTATGGGAAATGGTGGCATTATCAGTCGAGTTCGTAAAGGATGCATTGAAGAAATCAGGGAACGGGCCGAGGCCTAGGAGAAACTTTTTGATTAGGACGTAAGCAGTCGGCTCGCCGGCGCTCATGTTCAGCGTCTGGGAGAAAGGTGCCAGCGCGACCGAGAGTCCGGTGAGATTCGCAGAATAAGTTGCGTTTGCGCCAGCGGCACTCGTGGAGGTGGATGCAGCGAAGCGACGGTGATAGTTGGATACACGGTGCAAGTCGCCAGCAAAGCCTCCGTCACCGCACCAGAACAGCGCGCGCCATATCACCCGCATGCACCACGGCAGCCACAGCAGCCACACCGAGCCAACGAGTAGGCCACGACACCACGTCATGAGATGTTTTAGCACGTGGACGACGGCTCTGCGGACAAAGACGGTGGTCGGCAGGCTGCTGGGCATTTGCGGGTGGTAGAGCTTGGTGAAGCGGAAGGGCGTCTTGCACAGCTCGCAGTGTTTCTTCTGCGAGTGCGACAGCCATTCCATCAAACAATCCTGATGGACGAATTTGATGCTTCCGCTGCACTTGCACGGGTAGAACAGTGGCTCCTCCTTGGTTCCTTCGCCGCGGCATATCCTGCAAGTATCCGGGTCGTCTGCCGTCTTTTCGGAGGCAGCGGAATCGGGGTCGAACTGAGGATCGTTCATGACATCGGGAGCGGTGGACGGTGGTGGGGGCGGGGCCGCTGCGGGCGCGCCTTCTTCGGAGGCCATGATGCGGGGCGCGGTCGACAGCGAAGCCGAAGGGTCGCAGTCAATGTGCGGAGGTCAGGCGGCGGTTGAGCGGGGCAAGGCAAAGTCGAAGGAAACCGTTGGGCGTGGCGCCGCAGGAAAATGATGCTTCTACGGAATCATCTCAGTGTCGCTAGAGGATGCGGGCGAATCGGAGGAAATGAGCGGGCTCTTCTGGAGGTGTCGTGGGCGAGGGTGCGGAAGAGGAAGTCGCGACAGGTGGCCAGGTTTGCAGCAGAGGTGCGTTGGAGCTTCAGGTGGGTGGACAAGGAACAACCGGAGGGACGACCAGAGGGACCAACGAAGTGGCTCCTGCGCCACCCCGGGTTATCTCACGCAGAGGCTTACATAAGCTCGGTAAGCCCCCTGGCGTGGACTATCCGACCGTGCCAACATCTCACGCAGTGCAGACGGACAAAGAGCAGTTTCCGGGCGGCATCGTCAGCAAGCGACCTCAAGGCTGGTCTACGATATTAATACCTACGCAACTTCCGTGTTCTGCAGGGGCTGGACTGCGCTGGACTGAACCCCGCATCCGAAGCGGCGCCGGTGCTTCTTTCTAGGTCGTCGCAGTTCGCGTTTGGGCGCCGAGGCAGGAGCCCGCGCACATGGCTGCGGGCGGGGTGGCAGGCTGCGATAAGGCGCCTCTTGCCGTGCAGTGCACCCTGCAGGCCGCGATCTGGCTTGATCGTGAGCGGATCTGCGAGCTGCTTGTTGCAAGCCTATGACGTTGGCGGTCGTCGCCGTTCTTGGCCAACAATCGCAATCGCACATAGCTTGATTCCCTGCCAAAGCTGCGCGCCAGTGCCGGCCTGCGTCAAGCAGCCACACTCTGAGACACCACTCCCTCAACACTACACCTCCTCTCCAGCTCCATCTCCACCGCCGCATTGAGTGTTTTTCCTCGGCGGCATTGCTTGTTCTGTCCAAAGCCATCGTCGTCCCCGGCACGACTAGCAAGCAACCCGCAAGCACGGACTCCAGCGGCGTCGATCGGCACGCGCCTCCACCCGCGTCGATGGCCGCCTCCACCAACGGCCACGTCAAAAGGCCGGCAAAGAGCGCCAGCGACCTGACCGACCCAAAGGACATGAACGGATCTGTCGCTCGTCAGTCGAAGCCAAAGCAGCAGCCGGCCACGCGCCGCGGCTTCGCGCCATGGCTCTTCAGCAACGCCGTCCGGTGAGTAGCCACCGCCCGTCGCGAGATTTTTATGCTGACCCCGCCGTGTAGCGTGTCGGTGTGGTATGTTATTGTCACCATGCTGTTCCGCTGTCCCAAGTCTCTCGACGACCTCTCCGACGACTCTCCTAAGCTGTGCAAGCCCTACCTGACCGTGCAATCACATGCGGCCCCATACGTCGAGCCATACTACAACACCTACCTTGCTCCCCACGTCGAGAAGGCCCAGCCGTACGTCGACCGCTTCAACCATCAGATTTACACGCCCTCGGCCGAGTTTGCCAAGCACACCTACCAGGTCTATGGCGCTCCTCGCGTCGCACAGGTCCAAGAATTCGCTTCGGCAGAGTGGGAGAAGACGGTGAGGCCGCGGCTCCAGCTAGCCCAGGGCCAAGCAAAGGCGCAGTACGATACCGCTCTGGCTCCGCACGTTGACAAGCTCTCTGCCGCCGCCTCCCCTTACTACGACCAAGCGTCCTCCGTCGTTGGTGATACGTATAACAGCAAGGTCCTCCCAGCGTACGAAGTTGTGCTTCCCCACGCCCAGAATGCGTACGAACAGGGACGCCACTATGCCGTTGATGTCGGCTACCCGTACGCTCGCTGGGGCGCTTCTTCGCTTGGAAACTTTGTGTTCCGTCAGGTCTGGCCACAGCTCCGAATTCTTTACGGTGACAATGTCGAGCCGCAGCTCATGCGGATCAAGGAGAGGCTGGGCCGCTACAAGGACGGGAAGAAGCTGGAGGCTGCGATCGAATCGGTGGACAGCTCTGCTTCATCATCTTCGACGGCATCTAGCATCTCGTCCGTATCTTCCTCGGTTGCGGCTTCCGCTGCTGCTCACATGTCTTCCAGCACCACTGCGAGCAGCTCCGTCGGATCTGATTCCAAAGATTCCCAGAAAGAAGACGTGCAAGAAAAGGTTACCAAGGACCTCAGGATGTGGCAAGAGAAGTTCGCCAAAGCCGCGGATAAGGGCGCCGAGGACCTGGAGGAGCGTGTCAAGGAAATCACCGCTCACCAGATTGACAGCCAAGCTCACGGCGTTGGCCAGGCTTTCCTGATCCAGCTCGAGGAGACCGCCAAATCCAAGCTCAAGGATCTTAAATCGCAAATCAAGAGTGCCGTTGAAGGACTTCCTGAGGACGCAAACGAGGATGACATTGAAGCTGCTTACGGTGGCCTCATGGGTGCAGTACGCGCCGCCGGTCAGGCCATCAAGGAGAAGGCCCAGGCCATTCGCTCGTGGAAGCAGAGTTATGACCAGGAAACTGTGCACCTCATTCGCTCGGCCACCGAGTCCACGCTTGAAGTCATCGACCACATCAGAGACCTCGGCCTCCAAGAGATTGGCATGCGCTGGGCATGGATGGAAGGTGTCACCTACAAAGACTGGTCAAAGTACCATTCGTTGAAGAAGACGTTCGACGAGTGGCGCAGGGAGGTCCAAGCTGTTGCTTTCGAGCACGCTGATCTCAAGGCTGCAAAGGGAGAAGGCGTCAAGATTGAGGAAACAGGCATGGCCGTTGCTGAGGAAGCCGCAAAGGAACTGGTCCGCTTGAAGGATGTCGCCCGGTTCAAACTCTACACCCACGACAGCTCTGACGACTTTGAGTCGACTGTCATTCCCCCCTCAGCCATCAACGCAGCCCGCAAGGTCAAGGAGGCAGTCCAGAATGCCGCCAGTGATGCTAGCGAAGCTGTAGCGGGAACTTCCCAAGGCACGGTCGAGTCGCAGGTTTCCGAGGCATCAAGCAGCATGGAAAGCGCTGCATCTGCTGCCAGTGAAACCATGATCGGCACCGAGCCTGGTGTCGCGGAACAGGCGGCTACCAAAGCCTCTCAGGCAGTTCTTGGAACCCAAGATGCCACGGACAGTATTTCCTCCGTTGCCGCCTCGAAGGCATCCCAGGCTAGCTCAAACGCCGGAGAAGCAGCGCAGAGCGTTGTCTCGGCCGCCAAATTCAAGAAAGACCAGGCCAGCCAGGCTGTTCTTGGGTCCCCGGCCCCTCCCCATGAGTCTATCGCGTCTAAAGCCAGTGAGGCCGTTATTGGATCCGAGACGCCTGTGTACGAATCCCTTGCCTCCCAGGCAAGTGAAGCTGTCGTCGGCTCTGAGACCCCGGCTTACCAGTCTATCGCCTCCCAGGCCAGTGAGGCAGTAGTTGGATCCGAAACTCCTGCCTACGAGTCCATCGCCTCCCAGGCTAGCGAAGCTGTCATCGGGAGCTCCACTCCTATTGCTGAGTCTGTGGCCTCCGAAGCGTCATCAAGCACCGAGTCTCTGGCCTCTGAAGCATCTGCGAGTATTGAGTCTGCCTCTTCCGTCATGTCTGAGGCTGGCGCTGATGCCACCGAGTCCGTCAAGAAGGTGTGGGGTGGCGCTATGGCCCAAGCGATTGTTGAGGCAAGGGAACCAGTTTTTGAGGACGAGATTGACGACTCTGATGATGATACCTACTCGGAGAAGGTTCAGAGCATAGTCAGTGAGGCCGGTGACCGCGCTGCTGAGCTCACTCGGGCGATCAGCGAGGCTATTTTGAAGCCCACGTCGACGCAGGGCTCAGTTGAGTCTGCTACTTCCCTGGCTAGCGAACAGTATGCCAAGGCCCTGGCAGCTGCTTCCAGCGCACTCTACGGTCCTGAGCAAGGTTCTGCGGAAAGTTTTGCCAGCGTTGCTTCCGACAAGTACGCTCAGGCAGTGACTGCGGCATCATACGCCATCTATGGCACTCCTACCCCAGTCGTCGAGTCGCTTCGCGCTCAAGCCAGCGCTCAGTACGATTCTGCGCTTTCGCTTGCCAAGGAACAGTACGAAGAAGCCAAGTCTGCCGTTTCGGCGAAGATCTCTGGGACTCCGAAGCCCGCTCATGAGGAGGCGCTCTCTTCGATCAATGATGTTTACTCTTCTTCGGCTGCAGCTGCTAGTGCCAAACTGCAGAACGCTCTCAAGTACACCGATTTGGTTAAGAGTTACGCCGCAGGTCCGACACAGGGTGCGTGGGAGTCTGTCTCTTCCATTGCCTCCTCTAGACTTAACGAGGGCCTGAGCGCCGCATCTGCACAGTAAGTTATTACACTCAAGTTCAAGTCTGGGACATTTCTGATCATGATATAGGCTCTCGAGTGCAAAGATTGCCGTTGGGGCTCAGCCAACCCCGGTTCACCAGCAATACGCTGCCGAGGCTCAAAGGCGCTACTACGAAGGCATTGGTCTTGCCCATGCCCGCTACTCTGAATTCCTCAATGCCGCATCCACGGCAGTGTACGGAACTCCTACGCCTGCATACCAGAGCTACCTGAACGCCGCTCAGAGCCAGTACACGGCAGCTGTTGGCGCCGCTTCGAGCAACCTCCAAGATTTGCTCGCTTCTGCCAGCTCTGTAGCCGGCCAGACGAGCAAGCCGCCGGCGCAGAGTGTTTTGGATTCCGCGTCTTCCCAGTATGATGCCGCTGTGTCTGCTGCTGCTGCTTCTTTCTCTGCTGCTTCGGCGCAGGCAAGCAGTGCCATTTACGGAACTTCAACGGGTGCTTTTGAATCTGCCGCTTCGGCACTTTCAGAAAAGGCCGACTCCGTGGCCTCTGCAGCGAGTTCAGGCGTCGTGGGATCGGAGACTCCTTGGACCGAGTCCGTTGCCTCGCAAGCCGCCGATAATTGGGAATCGTTGGTGGCTAGAGCCAGCGAACAGATCTACGGCGCTCCGACCCCTTGGGCCGAGTCTGTCTACTCACAGGCCGGTGCTTATGGCGCGCAGGCCACTGAGGCTGCAGCAGCTCAGTATGCGGCTGTTCAATCTCTTGTGTCCGAGCTCGTCTCTGGCAAGGAACCCGACTTCACTGAAAGCGTGATGAGCCGCTTCCAATCTGCGTATTACACTGGCTACCCTGCGGTAGCGTCGTCCGCTTCATCCTACGCAAGCGAGGCGTACGAGTCTGCTTCCTCGGTGGTATCATCCGTCTTCACCCCTCCCGCCGCCCTCGAAGACATCATCGGATCCGCGAACGACCAGATCAACGCAGCCGTCGATGCCGTCAGCGTCCAGATCTACGGCACCGAAAAGAACGCGTACGAAAAGGCCACCGAGGCCGCCGGCAGCGCGTACAGCTCCGCTTCGGCCCAGGCCAGCGAAGCCGTCTACGGTACCCAGCCCGGCTACGCCGAGGCCGCGCAGAGCTCCTTGGCCGACGTCGCCTCGTCGGCGCAGGATGCCATTTCCATCGCCATCTACGGCACGCCCACGGGCACTGTGGAAGCCGCTTCGGCCACCGCTGCAAATGTCTATTCTTCGGTCTCGGCCGCCGTGTCCAGCGCCGCGCAAGAGAACCTCGCAGCCGCGGGTGGCCGCGCCGCGGCCGTCAGCGAGGCGGTCGGCGATGGCTATGCGGCTGCCGCGAGCAGAGTCAGCGAGGCGGTTTACGGTCCTCAGCAGGGCGCGATGGAGAGCGCCACCAGCCGGCTGCAGGAGGTGGTGGAGAGCGCAAGGGCGCGTTTGAGGGAGTACGCGGTGGTTGCGGGCGATGGTGCCAAGGAGAAGTACGAGGAGGCCAAGAGCGTCGTCGATGAGATGGCGAGCAGCCTCTCGAAGAAGGAGGCGCAGGCTACGTCGAAGGGGAGAGATGAGTTGTAAGCGGCAGGTGTGGCTTCGTGCTGCGTGCTGCACCGCACAACTCTCTCTCTCTCTCTCTCCTCTTGAGACACCCACCGTCTTTTTGAGACGGAAACATGATCTCACGCTTCCACGATACGGGCATGGTCTCGGCCAGAGGTCAGCGCTTCCAGGATATCGGGAGTGTGGGTGGTCCAGGTGAAGCTGGTGGATGATGAACAACAAAAAAAAATTGGGACGGAGGTCGACGGGTTGATATGTTGTGACGAAAATATTGATTCAGGCTGGATGGGGCGGAGCGGGCGGGAGTTTTTTCTTTTTCTTTTCTCTTTCATACCGTTTTTCTACGCTTTGTGGTTCAATTGGGAGTGGAGGGTGGGGGAAGATGAAGTCATGATGAACGCGAAATTCATTTTCTCACCTAACTCTTTTGACGCTTATACACTACACAGGCAAGACACACACACACACACACACACACACACACATACCAGTAACTTACGCAGCTAACTTACTACACAACAATTCCTTTTTATTGAGTTCTTTTCTTCTCCTTTCGAGTTACCAACCGATCCTTGTTTGCTTGTTGGCACTCCCACACCCTCTCCTCCTCTGTTTGATTTTTCTGTTTCTTCATTATTCATTCTTTGCTCGAATCGTTTGATTGTCCCTCGCAGTCAGGAAAGGCGTCTTTGCTGCCATTGCTACTGCTGCTGCTGCTGCTGCTGCTTTCTAGTTGCAAGAGATGATTATCTTTTTCAACAGCGATGCGGGAGCTATCATGGTGTCATCAGCAAGTTCTGCTTTGCAGGGAAAGGGAGTCGTTCAGTCTCCCTCGGCATAATGGGCGGGGGGGGAATTAAACGTGGAGAGAAGCTGTAATGGTTGACGGGATTGGTGGGTCTTGGGCAGGTAGTTGACGACGGAATTTAATGTTGCTTTCTTTTCCGTTTAGAAGGTGTGTTTTGTTGTTGCCTCTCTCTCTCTCTGCGTGTGTGTGCGTGTGTGCTGTGAGCACTGAGGAAGTGTTACGATGTCGGTTTCGCTTGGTATTGCAAGACGGTCGAGGGTAGCATTCGTGTTGCGATGGACCATTCTCAGTGTTGCAACGATGAGCGACACCGACGTGGTACCCGTTGGGATCGAAGTTGATGATACAAGGCATTGTTGGATGAGTAGGCTGTATGCTTCCGATGGTCTGTTTTTTTGCTGGGCCTCTACGTGAGCCGTGCGTAAGTTACAGCGGAATGCAAGACCTCATTACTAACGGGCGGCTGAAAATAATAAAGACCCTTTTCGCTCATCAACTCCGCTGCCCGCTCGTGTTCCGGAGAGCAGCTCATTTGTCCAGTGGCGCCCCGGATCGTTACTTATTGCCGAGTGGGAGGGGACGCTCTTTATTCCAAACAAACTCTAGAGGCTATAGCACGCAGATACGATACGAAACCGGGCCGGAGGGGTGGACGAAATAGAGTAGTAGTCTACGGCGGCTATTGACTCGTCCAACGGTTAGCGTCAATCCCGTTGCAAGGAACAAGTGGGAAAACTTGCAGAATGCACTTGCGAAAAAACATGAAACGCGCGCGCCTGGGGCCTGGGCCTGGGTTCGTTTGGTAGTTAGTAGTTGCGGAACCGACGAACCCATTACTAGCGGAGACGACCATCGCCTCACCATTTGTTTGTTCGAATGGCGCTGCGGGGCTCGTTCCACCGCCCCTCCCCTACCGAAGATGTTGGTGGCCTTTTGAGCATCCCAATCTCCGAACGAGAAGAAGAAGAAGAAGAAGGCTACAGGAAGAACAAGCACGGAAAGAGCATCCTTCAGTCGGCTTGCTTCCTTCCAGACTACATACGTTAGGCGGGGCGCTTCGTTTTGCTTTTTTCGGAATGGTCCACTTCGGTAGTGCGGTTCCGAACATTCTCCTCCCTCCTCCCCGTTTGCCCTTCCGCCGGCTGCCGTGGCAGCGGCTAAGAACAAGAAATCGGCGGAGGAGGGTTGGGCAACGCACCGAACGAGATGGCTAGTCCAGCCGGGCGGGAGAAGAAGAAGGGGGACAAAAAAAAGCAATTCCTCTTTACGCTATAGCAAGTTCCTAAAAGCCATGCCATGGGTTTTCACATGGCATATCGCGCGCGTGACTGCAGGGGCCTTATTTCACTGGTGCCTGCTTCGTGCCCACCCACCAGCTAGCTAGCTGCTGCTGCTGCTGCTGCTGCTCTCGCCGACTTTTTTTGTCGAACGAAATACGGCGGCGGCGGGAAAGCGAACAAGAACTTTTGCTGGACAAGCTTCATTGCTGTATGCCGCCCACCACCACCACCACGGCTCGTTTTCCATTTGCTGCGAGAGGAAGGGCTTGCAAACAAAACAAGTGGGCAATCTCCCGTTCGTTCTCGATGCCGTGCAGTGAATCAGACCCTCTTCTTCCGCCTTCCATGCAGGGGGAGCCCGAGAGCCAGACGCCCCGGTCGTCGTCCATAGGGTATTGTATGTATGTAGGGCCAGCAGCATTTAGACCGGCCGGGGGGGAGGGCGAGTCGCGAGAGAGAGAGAGAGAGAAAGACCCGCAGGAATAAAATAATCCCACCCTTCTTTCCTTCCATTATTCATTCCATCCATTCATCCGGCGGCGCCGCCGCTGCCCCCATCCGTCCATCCGCGCGCGCGGCGGCTCGCGCCTTTCTTTGCCACAATGATCCTACCATCAGGCGGGGCCTCAAAAACGCTACTGCAGCAACGATTGAAATCCTGCAGCTCACCTCATGATCATCAGGCAAACTGTTCTTCTGCTTGATTGCTTGCTTGCTTGCTTGCGCCTTCCTCGTCGAAGTGGGGGGGTGGAGGGCATCGGTCGCCGGCCGGCCTGAAAAAGCGGGAATGCGCGGATGTGTGTGATCCTCCTGTCTGTTTTGTGTGGCAGATTAGGTAGAAGGGCATTGGTAAACAATGATGGCACGTGCGGGGGTTCGCTGTTTTTGTTTACTATTTACTTGCGATGAAGGAAGGATTGACTTTTTTTTTATTTTCGTACGGGATTTGGCGGAATGGATTATGAGTGTCTGTACGGAGTGATTGGGTTACGGGTTTTTTTTCCGAACCCTGCCGCTGTTCGCGTGTTATGGGGTGTGTGTGTGGTCTGGGTTGGGCTGGGCCGGGCTGGGCTGGGCTGGGCCGGGCTGGGAATAAGGTATGTATGTGGTGATGGGCTAGCTGGGGAAACGGTCGGTTCGCGGGCCGCGGCCCTATGTTCGGTAGGTGGCCGTAGTTTACTTCGGGGAGAGGTTGTTGTTGATTCGAAATGCCGCGTGGTTGGTCCAAGGGGACAGTGAGACAGCCGCAGGAGGGAACAACGGTACGGACGGCCGGCCCGCCGTCAAACCAGGGGAGGAAGGGAGATGGGCCGATGGTTCAGATGCTACGGTCCAGGCATGGGGCAGCGGGGAGACTGCAGGCCATCGTGCGAAGTAAGTACGGCATGATTAACCCTCTACTTTGTTTTGTCTTAATATCATGAACATCCTTTCCAACCTGATCAAGACGGTAATTTGGCGCGGCTTTCTCGTTGGGCTGGAACGGACGTTAGTCAGTTGTCGTCCAGGCGCACGCATGGCGCACGGGATCCGATGGTCAAAACGTTGCGGACCATCAGCCCGTTCCAAAGCTTCGCCCTTCCCCGGGGGCCGGAGCGTGCTGCTAGAGCGTTGGATCATGCAGGAGCCTCCGGGGGCAGAGCATCATCTCGGATCTCAATAATGACTTACAGTTCTCGCAACGGTTGCCGCCGCCGCCGCCGCCGCCACCTCCTATCCATAAGAGGCCTCGGTCGAATGACGTGATTAGGCACGAACCCATGGTCTGATCCTGCTCGTCCTTCTCTTTCGGGAGATGCAAGCGCTTTCCAATGCCCTCCCCCTCCTCCGTCCGTCGCATGGTAACGGGGCAGCACAACAGAGCGCGTGGGGAAAGATCGTCTCACAAAAAGGCCCTTGCCGTCCCGGCTCTAGCCAAGGCAGCTGATGGCTATGACGATTGCGGCGGCGATGTATGACGGCACGGTACAGCAAAGTGTCACACTTTAGTCTTGCCCCTTGACTGCCTGCTTACCACCTGCAGCGCGCCGGTGCCGTGGCCGGCATCATCCCAGTCGCGGCCCGCATTTCGAGGCGGACCGCAAGTCTGTTTCTGAGCCGTGAGTGAGGAGGCTGCGTGAGAAAGGAGGTGGTGGGGGAGTAAAAGTAGTCACGCTTCAACAGTAGCGACCACAGATAGGCTAAAGTCAACCCCAAGCCATTTTCGCAAAAACATACCTTCTTTCCTCCCGTTATTCTCGGTTGACGAGCCCTATCAGTTGTTCCCTATTGTATGCATGCTTTGCTGGATGGCCTCTATGTAGCTCAATGCATGGTTCTCTATGGCGATCAGTGACAGCACTCTCATCCATCAACAACGGCGTTCGAAAAGAGCTCGCCGCATACGCAAACGTGCTTGGCCTCATCCTTTGCCCTTTCACCCGCTCAATGCCAGCGGCAGAATGTGCAGCTGTCCGCGACCGTTAGCGCGCCCTGTTACCAGCCAAGAGCTCGGTTTTGAGTATTGTTGGACATGGACGCCCTCGATCCTTCATGCAACCGTGGTTTTGACGCCCCCTCCTGCGGCCTTTCCCTAAAGGCGAGGAACAGGTTAAAGGAGAGGGGTGGAAGAGCCTTACTGTCTCTCATGCGGGCTGCAGTCTGTGGCACCTGCATGGATGTATTGCTGACCGGACGGGCACGTACAGTGGCAACGCCTATGTGCATGGTCAAGCGGCTGGCTGCGGGAAAGAGAGCAGCCACTTGGGCTTATTTCTCAACAAAGTGCTGATTCTGGTAATGCTGAAGAGGAAAGTGAGATTGAAGGGGGGTAGGCCCGTCCCGGCCCGCTACTGACCGTTCCCTAGCACACCCCTCTCTTTATGTCAATGCGGTACAAGCATCTAGGCCGATGTGTTTATCGGATACTGCTACACCATGCCCTTCCATACGTTATCTTCCTTTGATTTGGCGCAGATTGAAAACGCTTAGTGAAGCTATTCTGTCTGCTGCATTTCTTTTTTTCTCTGTATAGCCACAACGATGTTCCAGGCACATTTTATGCACCTAGCTCGTGGACGGGCGATGAGAGGCGTAACAGTCACCAGGAGAGCACACATACGGTTTGCATGCACATGTGTACTTACTGGTATCATGTACGAGGTCAACGGCTGGCGGTCAGCTGAAGGTCTTGCCCGGACGTTCTTTTGTTGACATCTATCGTACGGCTTTTCCGAGGCTTAGCGCTTCAGCTTTCCCGTCCGTGACCCGGCCCTACTGTTGCAACATGAGACGAAACCTTCCTAAAACATTGGAACGAAGCTGGGCGCAGCGGACGAACTCATCATCCCCCACCCGTGCCTTTCTGTATCCGTGCCGTTACTCTCTCCTATTGTCTGCGTATGCGCTCCATGTACGATACTAGTTGGTGGCGGCTGGGTGTACGGTGTACGATGCGTGCGTGTTGGACGTGTGTGCCGCGCATGCGTGTGCGTGCGTACATGCGTGTGTATGTGTGCAGTGCAGCCGCACAGAAAAGAGAGAACGAAAGTGACTGTGCCGGTGTGCGGACGGGACCCCCGCGGCAAGCAGGGTGGTGGGCTTGCATGAAATAGGCTGCAGTGTAGCTGTTACACAACGAACTAGATGTACGAGGGCTGGTCGCATTCAGGTCGCCGCGGAGGACGCCGTCGACGCCCGCGCGCGAATATCGAAAAACAGTAGCGGGAGGCTGAGCTGTTTGGGGTAGGGGCGGGAGAGGAGGAAAACCAGGGGTTACTGGGTGGCGACCTGCGATAAAGTGAACAGGCGGGCTGTGAGGGCGCGATCTCAAGATCACTAACTCGTGTCTCGGCTCACGGTGCCTCATAGAACAAGTCTACATGGGACGGGTAGTTGGGTGCAAGATCTAGACTAAATGCGCGAATTAAAAACTTACATTTACGTCCGGATCTTGTATTCAGCTACCTACCTAGATATTTAGATGTGGCATCTGAGTAAGGCAGATGCGGGTGGGCAATTTCTTTTGCCACCCGCCGTGGGCTGAGGTTAGGAAGGCAGGTTGGGGGCCATTGACGACTAGTATGTGAGAACTAGAAGAATAGATGAACTTTGGGGGTTTGGGGGCGAAGTGTCCGTCGGTGCCCCTTACCGTGAGGTCGGTTGTTGATGGTAGGTACTGCCGTCGACACATGTTCGCCAATCCTTGGGAGAAAAGAAAAAATAAACAGACCAGCATACCATGGAACAATGCCAGTCGGACTCTGGGTCCCTGGCCCCCACGTTCGCGGATCGCTTCGCTGCATGAGAGGTGATAAGGGAGGGGTATGTAGCGCCAACTGGCGAGAGTAAGAGAACAGCTACGGCATTGGTGGTCGGTAGGCTGTGCGTAAGCGCACGCGGATATGTAAGGCCCAGAGACTCGGTTCGGCCGCGTTGGCAAGGAGTTGGGCGGCGAAAGTAGCTAGGCTAGCTGGTGAAGCATGTTGATACCTAGCAGACCTTGCGGTTAACTGCTGATCTGAAGAAGGAAGGCCCAGCCACCGGCCTACATTCAATTAGCAATTCAGAGGGCCGCTGCTATCCGTACGGGATCCGGAGCGGCAGTTCAACTTTCAGCGCCAACCTCGGCTTGGCCGTACTTATGCCGCCTAGCAGGCTAAGATGTGCTGCTTGTGATGATGACGGCCAAATTATTGTCTCTGATGACTGACTCTTTTCGATTTGTGATGCTTCCACTTGGGCCTGCACGTATCCCTTCTCACATCAGACCAGTCCGGTTCGGTCCAGATCCAGATCAGATGAGCCCCAGGGCCGAATAAGGGAGGCAGCCCGCAGAGCAGGGAGGCAAGACAGAGGGTGGTGTATCGGGGAGCGCAATAGTCACAAGGCCACAGCGGCCGGATCTTCGGCCAGATGCGCCATTGCAACGTCCGCCAAGTGGATGACCAAGCTCGTCTCCCCCCACACGGCGAGATACAACACTCTTTTCCTTATGACATACGCGTCCATGGCTGCGAGCAACTGCTTCGGTCTGCCTCAGGTTGGAGGCTGTACCACGGCATGAAGCGGCTCCTGGCACCCAGGGCAGGCACGCATGATTCTAGAAGACGGATCGAAGAGCTTCAGCGGGCTGGGAGGTGCAAAATGACGCTAGAATCGGGCAGTTTTCGTGCGACCGGATTCCAGGCAGGCGTACAATTGGGCAGGCTGGCAGCAGCTGGAGGCAGCGGGCTCAGGGTACAGGCGTGAATGCACAGCTGTCTTAGCGAGCTGCACAAGGCTGGGAGGGGATGTAGCGGGCAGCGGCGGACGGGAGGAACACGGTGAGGATGCAGGGCAAGAGGAGGCCTGGCTGCTGGCGGTCGCTTTCGGACAGCAGCCGCTGCAGCAGTTGCCTGATGACTCGACGAAGGATTGGCCGTGGAGGCAGCGTACAAGCGCGGCAGCGGGAAGTGGGTATCTGGAGGGCGCTGCTGTGATACGTGAACAAGCAACTGCGGACCGGTTCGCGAGGGCCAGCCGCAGCATCCTGACGAGTGAGATGGTGGGGGCACGGGATGCGGCGTCGCGGAGGTGCGCTGTGGTGTTGTGCAACGTCAACAGCCCAAGATCCGCGCTGCCCCATGCGGAGAAAAGCGTGTGGGCGAATGGGCTTGGGGGCGCGGCTGCAGACGCCCTTCTCGCGGCTGGTGCCAAACCCCGGATGCAGAGCGAGGGCGATGCCGATGTGACGCTGGTTTTCTTCAATAATCCGGACGAGATGCAGCCCGCCTGAGACACGCGCATGAGGGGCTCCTGGACGGTCAGCAGCCCGGGCGGAACGGGGCGGCCAAGGCGCGGAGCGCATCAGGGACGGCGGCAGTCGCGTGGGCGAGTTGAGACGCGCGGGCAGGCGTGTTGGAGCATGCAGCAGCAGCAGCAGCAGCGGTCAGGGCCATCGGGCGATGCTCGTGGCATTATTGCGATGTCCTCGAGCAGCCAGATGAGGCAGCAAGGCCGGCAGCCAGCGCGCCGGACAGAGGTGCTCCCGAGGGCAGTGCGGTCGGGGAGAAGTGGATAAGCTCGTCGAGAGCTTCGCACACAGTGTTCAGCAGGCCATGTATAGCGCTGGCGACGCGCTGTGAGTGGTGGAGGCGGGGCGCAGCGGCCACAGCGAGAAACGGCATGGCGCGCCGATCAGGCCCCCCGCGTTTTGCTGGGATGCAGTCGGAAATGCAAGCCACGTCAGCTTGCGCGTTTGAAGGGGCGGCGCAAGAAGCACGCTGCCACAGCCGACTGAGCAGACGGCGACGCTCGCCCTGCCCGCCGCCGATGAGATGAAGATGTGCTCCGGCGCAGAGCGTTGCCTGGCCGCGCTGGTCGCCTGCCGCAATGGCTAGCGCGCTGGGGATCGGAAGCTTGCTTGTTCTTGGTTTCCTGGTGACGATCGTGGTGGTGAGTGCGGAGCCAGGTCTGGCCCGGCCACACCGCGGCTCTCGAACGAACGCACTTCTCGCTGCGCTCGCTGCGCTCTCCAGCCCGCTGCTGCGCCATGTTTCACAGCCGTGTCGCATAAGGCAGAAACGCCCCGCCGGCTGTCAATCTGCGTCACAATGCCACGGCGACTCTGGCTTTGCATTGACGGCTCCGCGAGAGCCGCCTGCGAGCTCGAGTCCGCCGCCGCGAGCAGCACGGCTCAGAGCCCAGCAGCTCGGGCGCGCTGCCCTGTGCCTTCCCCGCCAAGCTCCAGCGCGTAATCAACCGTCCAGAGCGCGACTTCCTCTCCACTTGCTCCTTCATCAACCTCTCGCCTGACATCGATGACGGAATAACGATCCCACATGCACGCATCAGCCCATGCGCGCGACCAAGCCCCGCCATCGACCTGTCAGAAACGGACCTTCGAGGCATCATCCCGGCCGCGTCCGGGAATGAGCGGCACGGCCTGGGGGGCCCTGCCCAGCGCCCGGGCCCCATGCACACAAGCAGGGGGCGCTCCCTCCGACCCGGTCGAGATTGGAGGCAGCGTCGCCGCGCAGCCCGGCAAATCAGCGCGCGCGGACGGACAGCTGGCGCTTATGCACGAACGTTGGCAGCGCAAGACAGAGCTCGCGACCTCGGCTGCGAAGGGCGAGTCGGACGGCGCGCGGCGTTGGGCGAGAGGGAACAGGCGCGTCGGATCGGCGGCACAATCTTCACCAGCACGCGCTCGCGGGCGTGGGGACCGGGAGCGCAGGCATCAGCGGCGCCGCCCACACTGCGAGCGGCCGATGCAGGTGCGGCTGTGGGAAGCGCACCCTCAAGGAATCTCGGGAAGCATGGTGAAGGCCTGAGAAAATCACGGGCTGGGGGCCCTGAGGCCTGGCCACTGCCCGTGGTTCGTGACACGCGTTGACAGCAACCTTAATTTTGGCTCTGGCCCAGCGCGCTGCTGCTAGCAGGCCTGCCTGGTCCATCTGCCCGCGCCAGCGACAATAGCTGCTCTCCGCGCCCTGGACACGCGCGCCGAAACAGCATAACTGGGCATAACTTGGCCGCCGACGATCGCAGCGCAGCCGACCGGAGAAAACCGCCATGACGTCAAACAAGAAATGTGCGGGTGCATGACAGCACGAATGCCTGCGGCAACCACGGTTGCAGCTCCAGAGGCATGGCCTATCGTTATCGCTGCCGGCCCATGCAAAATACGCGAGCGGCGCCGGCATGGTTCAGCCCACCATCACACGGCTAGCCCGGCCGTTGGACGAGGGTGTCGCGCGGGAGGCATGGGTGTCGCCGGAGCGCATCCCAAGCTCCAATCTGCACAGCGGCCCTCGTGGCTGCTGCCCGGGGTAGCTCTCACAGCTTTCAACCTCACCCCAACCACCACCACCACCAGCACCACCAGCCCGCACCCGCCGCAACAGCAACAGCAACAGCAACAGCAGCGGACGCGGTGAGCTGCGGCCCCGGATGCGGACCCGGCGCTGCTCTAGCAGCCCACGCGTGATGCTGAAGAAAAAGAGCACGACGGATCCACCGCGCCCGCTCTAGTGCGCGCGTCACGGGGCCGAGCTTCGTACTTCGTAGCCCGAGTGCAGCCCTCCCTCGCTGCAGCTCGCCGCCCGCGAAAATCTTGGAGGTACGCGGCGATGCAGAAGCCCGCAGATCGCCTCCGCGCGCTGCCGGGCGCCTGCCTGCAAATGCGACTGCCTGTGTCGCAGGTCTGGCAATGCAGCGGGCGCCTCCAGAACACGCGACGTCTCTGGCTGCCCACCGCCAAATAGGCTCGTCGCGTCCGTGCCAGAGACACGCAGGCACGCAGGCCGGATGAAGATTGGAGCGCGCGCCCGAGCGACGATCCGCCGTGTGCGCGAGGTACGGGTTGCAGTGACCGCTTGTGCGTGCCTGGTGATGCATCCTGACGTCTTGCCGCTTCCCACGACATAGGTAGTCGAATCCAACATCCGGACGGAGATGCTACTTTGAAAAACGCTACAATCACGCCCAGATCCTGGTCTTAGCTGCCCATGGATATGATGTAGTATCTGTGGGAGAGCAATTTCGTCGCCCGCTGTGTTGCGGCGCGCGAGGCTCGAGGCTCGAAGGAAGAGGGTCCAGTCCAGACGAGCCGGACTTCTGGCCGAAGCAAGAAGAATTGACCCGGTCGGCACCGGCCCTAATTTTTTTGTGGAATTAGGAAAAAAAAGCATCTGGACAGGATTGGCTCAAAGCAGCAGGCGGCCGTGTCTATCATGGCCTGATCCAACACCAAGCCCGGGCGTACCACCCGCAACGGTCGAGTACGCAACGCCGGCCCCGCGTGCGAGGCAAGAGATCTGATTGCCGTCTGGAGAGTGCCGAGAAGCGTGAATTGTCTCGGACGGCTGTGTATAGGAAAGCGTGTTAATCGGGTGGTTAGCGGAGGTAGCGCCAACTTAGCAATGTTTATGCCTCGTAAATGGTGAGACCAGGACCTCGCGCCGGGCTACGCGAAGTATATCGCCAGTTTACCTTCGCGTGCCTGTATATCCAATTTCCCCCCGGCCGCGCGCGCGGCAGCAACTGGCTGGCCCTCTCTCTAACTCAACTCGGGATTTGCACGTCTGCCGGCGCATCCGCTTGGCGGCTTTGGGATTCCAGCCCAAGGCACCAGCGCGAGCTTGACGCATGAATTGAATTGCGCGCAAGCCTCACCCTTGGGCGCGCCCGTTCTTTTGGGCGTCGAGTCGGCAGCGCAGTGCGCGCTTGACGAACCTGAATCAGCGCCCGGCACCGGCTCTTGATGCGCTGTCGTAAGGCGCAAAAGCAAGCGCGAGTGAGCTGTCAAGAGACGGCGGCGGCAGGCCCTATGTCCTCGATCGGCGGCGCGGGCAGCGAGACGCGACCTCTCCTCGCGAGAAACAGGGCGACCGGGGGCGCGCCGTAGATCGCGCTCTCACTGGCAGGGTCTTGGACTCGACGCGGTGCGGAAAAACGGCGAGCGTCGTCGTCGGCCGTCAACGGCGGGCCCTGGAGCCCTGGAGCCCTGGAGCACTGCTGCCAGCCAGGCGGCGGTCCTGCCCCGCTCGTGGCAGCGGCGCCATCGATGTTTCCTGGTGCCAGTGCCAGTGCAGCGCAGGTGTGGCTGGGCAACCCCCCACAGCGCGCAGCGGCGGTGGCGGCGGCGGCGGGATGATGATGATGCTGGCGATCGCCCGCCTCCCATGTCGCTGCTCGCTCGCCTGCCGTCGATGGCCGGGCGGATCTGGCGAGGGATCTCATCTCAACCGCTGGGCGGCAGGGCCTGGCAGGCACGGGGCGGGCGCGCAGGCCGGCAGCGGCGACCGACGAGGCCGGGAGAGGGTGGAGACCAGCAGCAGGCAGGGCAGCGGCCGCTGTGGAGAGGCAGCTCGCTCCAGTGCCTCCGCTGCGGCTGTCGAGTCGCGCTCTCGGTTTCATGCGCCGGGCTAGCGGGCAGCGTTAGGGGTGGCGCTGGTTCGGCATTAGTAAGGCGGGTCCGCTCACGCTGCCCGCGCGATCCTCTCGTACCGCTGCAGGCATCGGACCAGGAGCAGCCCTCACCCACACACCAGTCCGGCAAGTGACCCGGCGCACGCGACGCCCACGCTCTGCGGCCGTTGCACACAGCCGCGGCGACGGGCAGCCCGATCGGGCAGGCCCTCCGCGGACGCAGGGCTGCGGCCAGTGAGGACACGCGTGGCGTGCGGCGGCGGCCTTAGGGCGTTTTGAGTTTATTTCAGTGCTGGCTCCACCGCGCGGCCAGCCAGTCGCGGCGCGCTGAAATTACGCAGCTGGCCCGGGCCCGGTCGCTGCTGCACGGACGGCCGTTGCTAGCCCGCACCCGTCGCCCAACGCAGTCACCACTGACTCCAGCGGCCGAGCAGCGCTGGTAATAATAACAATGTCGCATGCGTTGCAGCGAGATACGGCGCCGTGTGCTCCGGGGTATAAGGAAGAGCCGGCGCCTGTGGCGGACGATCTGGTGAGTGCCTCCCTGCTCGCCGCCCGTCACCGTCCCCAGCCCGCCCAGCTGTCCCTCGCTCGCGCCCGTTTGGCTTCGGCGTCTCTGCTCTGCGCTCTTGCTTGCATGCATCCGCCCTCTCCTGCGCCTGCGCTGCACACCTAGCGGGCGAGTCATCTCCTGCTCTTACCCCAGCTCCCGCGTGTCCCAGGCTACATGGTACGCCCCTTCTCGCCAAGCTCTTCCCCCCCCCCCCCCCCCCATAGCTCCCCTCCCATGCGTCTTTTCGCGCAGCCTCATCCATGCTTGCTGCCGCCGGCGTCTCGTCTGCGCCCGGTCCACAAGCGTTTCATCCTATCTGATCCTCGTCCTCCACCGCGCCTTTCTTAAGCTGCCCTGCCTGTCGCCGTGATCCGCGGACCCTGTCCTCGCAGCAGAGCAGATCACCACCACACGCCGTCGGCTCGCTCATAATCCTCGTCGAGCCCCGGCACCGTCTGCCCGCGATCGCCTTGCGCCGCGGTCCACGACAGAGCAGCAGCAGCTATTCCTTTGCCTTTACCCTCCGGGGCTGCCTTGTTCTACACCACACAAACGAGTCCGCCTCCGGTACTGCCCATCTCCCATTCGCGCCTGTATTATTGTTTTTTCCGTCGCCGCCGAGCAGCAGCCACACCCCCAATTCGCGTCGTGCACACCCGTTGCGCCGATGCACCACCAGCGCTAACCACCGTCCGCGCCTTCCAGCATCATCCCCACCCCGCTACGCAGGGCCTTCCACCGCCGCAACCTCACCTCCAACATCCACGCCCCGGCGTGCTCCACCAGCAACAGCAACACCATCCCAATTCGCCTCAGCAACCGCAGCACCCGCCGCAACAGCCCACCACCCAGGGACCCTACGCCTCGCCGCACCCGCCACCGCCGCAGCACCAGTCGCCGTACGTAAGCAACGTACAGATCCCTCCCGGCCAGAACCCACAGGAGGTTCCCTACTACGCGACTCACCCGAGTCCGTACAGCACGAACAGTACGTCCGGCAGCTACACGTCTTCAGGTAAGCAGCAGCCCGCGCGCGACTCGCCACAGCACCCCCGCTTTCGGGCTCGTGATTGCCCCGAGTCTTGCCGAACGACGCGTCGGGGCGCGCGCAACCACAAGTCAACAGCAGACGCAAGCACCGCGTCTAGCAGATGTGACGGCTACTGACGCGATCCAGAAAATTCAGAACTCTCAATGGCCACCGCAACCATGAATAGGCAGTTTCCGCCAATGTACCACGGGCCGCAGTCCAATTCCCCGGCATCGATCCAATCCCCGCAGCATGATCAGCATGGACGGCCGCTGTACGGCCAGTCCGCGCCGCAGGTGCCGCAGAACATGTACTATCCGCCTTATCAGATGCCACAGCAGTCGCCATACGCGCCGCAACAGCACCAGGCCCCTCTCCAGACCAGCATGCCCCTGATGTCCCACCAACAGCCGCAGCCAATGCAGCACCCTCCGGCGCACCCGCACACTCCCGGACTGCCGGGCAGCCCGAGAACGAAGCTTACGCAGACTCCGCTGCAAAGACCACCCTCGAATTTGGGTGCTCCGCAATCGACCCCCACTGGACCTCCCGGCAGCGCCGGCAGCATTCACTCCACCCCGGGCGGCAGCGCGAGCGTGAACCCGAACGCGGCACCTGGTCCGATCCCCGCCACGACTCCCCTGGTCGTCAGGCAAGATCAAAACGGCGTGCAGTGGATCGCCTTCGAGTACTCGAGAGATCGCGTGAAGATGGAGTACACGATCCGCTGCGACGTCGAGTCGGTGAATGTCGACGAACTCCCGCAAGAATTCAAGACGGAGAACTGCGTTTACCCGCGTGCGTGCTGCCACAAGGATCAGTACAAGGGAAACCGCCTACACTACGAGACGGAGTGCAACACAGTCGGTTGGGCGCTCGCCCAGCTTAACCCATGCTTACGCGGCAAGCGCGGGCTGATCCAGCGCGCGGTCGACAGCTGGAGGAACAGCAATCAAGACCCGCGTCTGCGGAGTAGGAGAGTGAGGCGGATGGCCAAGATCAACAACAGGAAATCTGTACAGGCGCAGCATGGAGGCCACATGGCAGGGCCCGGCGCCCCGGCCCCTGGGGTCCCTAACACTGCAGGCATTGCTGGGGCTCCAGGTGCCAGGCCGCCGAATATGGGAATGGGCGGTCCGCAGTTGCACCACCACCATGAACACCCGGCAGGTGGTGCGCAGGGCGGACCTGATGACGTTAGCGGTATGTTTCCACAGATGTGACGAGCGCGATTTGAGATTGCGCCTTTTTGAAACGGACTTTGCAATGATAATCATATCCTGTCGTTTTGTATTGCATTTGTATCGCATGTACATTACTGTTTGATGTAACTTTCCCCCGCATTTGCACCGTCGTTTGTACTCGTTTGTACCCATTGTCATGCACAACACCCATACCCTGGCGCAGATCATCAACCATGGAGCAAGGTTACGGCAGCTAATCTCTTATCGCGGTGTAGCCGGAAATGAGTACAATGAGACCACCCACACGCACCACCACCAGGCTCCCACCGGTCAGGCAGGTGCGGCGAATGGCGACGTCAGGCCGGCCAATAGTTTCTATCCTAACTATCCTACGAACCAACCTCCCAACGCCTCCGCTGTACCACCCCTCGAGCACCACATGGACCACGTTTCATCCCGCCCTCCGCCGCCGCATGCAGCAGCCGCTGCGACCAAGCAGCAGGAAGACGAAGAGCGCAACCTCGAGCTGTTCGGCGATCTCCCCGAGGCCAAGCGACGCAAGTTCATTCTCGTCGATGACGCCCAGAGAGGCACCCGCGTGCGCGTCCGCGTCATGCTCGACCAGGTCAACATGGAGGAAATGCCCGATTCTTACCGCAAGAACAACTCGGTTTATCCCCGCTCGTATTTCCCCACCCAGATGCAGTCTCCCCCGGCGTCTCCTCGCGGAACTCGGTTTTTCGACGACCCGGACGAGAAGGAGGAGGGCAGCAGCGGCGCTATGCCTGTGACCGGCAGGACTCTGGTCCCCGTGCCGATGATGGACGGTTCGGAAGCCAAGGTCCCACGCCCGCGGATGACCAGATCGAAGAGGAACAAGGAAATCACCCTCAACGATCTTGGGTACCGCATGACGTGGAGCCAGAGCAGAGTTTTCGCGGGAAGGACGCTTTTCCTGCAAAGATCTCGTAAGTTTGCGCTCAACGACAGAAGAACGAACGATTACTTACAAGTATCACAGTGGACGCCTACCGCAACAAGATGCGGAGCACCATGGTTGCGGCAGGGCAGGAAGTTGCGCCACATTTCGAGACACGCGTGGGCAAGAGGCGGTGGTTGGAGCGGAGCAAGCGTGCGAAGCGCGAGGCGTCGCCTTAAGTACCTGGTCGCCCCGGTCCAATTTCACGATGATCCGCGCAACCTCGAATAGCAGCGGTATCTGCACGACTCGATAAACCCGGCGTCGGGCGGACGACCTTCCAAATGCGGCCCACACCCTCCGCTGTCAAAGATTAAGCGAACGGGCCGGGAAAATTGGAATCCCCTTCCCTACGGCTAATCCACTCCCACGCGCCAGGGACAGGGGGCGTCGTTCACCTGCATGGCCTGACCGCTGCAGCCTTTGAAGCATCGGGCGTGATCCGATTTGTGCGACTTTCCGTTTCCTTCCTTCTCAATACTGTGTCTCCCTATCCAAAAGCTCTTGGTATCCTACCCTTGCCGGCTTATCCTGGTCATCGATGCGGCCCGGTATGCATGGTCGGCAAACATGCTGCTGCTGTCACGGGTCTTTCCTATTTCGAGGCAGCCGCCGTAACCTTTCAAACACACCTTGCTGGACCAGGCTTGCCTCGCCTGCCGTCTGTAAATCTATCTGCTTATTGTTTGTTACCTTTCCGTCACAGTCGGCGTGAAAGTGGTGGCTGTGCGACAGAGGTTCACCGTTTCTCGGATCTCTCTGTTGATGTCTCCTTCCTACATGATCGATCAAAGACTTCCTGCAATGCCTAATGTGGATGAGTAAAGCCTGGGATATGGGGGGTTTGCGATTGTTTTTTTTTTTTTTTTTGTCTTTTCTGTCTTCCTGTTTTCTTGGAGCGTTTGGGGAGGGATGGTGTACAAGGTTGCTTCGCAAAGTATTGCAACGGAGGGCGGGCAGTTGAAGCACCCTTCTGGACATGAATGCACAACATCTGGAACAAGAGCGTCCGGATAAAAAGTGCGACTACTTTTCCTTGTTACAATACCAAAAACGAACCGATCTCATATACTTTACGATACGACCGAAGGGTCAACCCAAGACCCCACGCAAGGCTTTTCCCAGTTTCTCGACAGAACGCACTATGGACCTCGTCTTGTGCGTGCAGCACACGGGAAGAAGGGCCGAAGAGGATTCCAGGCGTTTGCTTGCATTAGCGTTAGCTGCATGCATCCGAACCCATAGTCTTCATCTCGCCGCCCCATTGCTTCGTTGGTTTTCCTTTTTTTTTTTTTTTTTCCTGGAGCGTTTCCTCTGGCTTTGTTAAGGCGTCACGGGACGGGACGGCAAAAGAAACGATACAAAAATAACCATCAGCGATTGAAAATTTCCATTTGAATTGCCATCACTTCCTCGCAATGTCTATTCTCTCTTCCCATTTCATGGCGCCGAATTGGGCACCTTGCTGTGCGTGTTTTTCCCTTGACTTTGTATGATGGAAAACATGGAGAGGGGCAGGAACCCTTTCGTTCTCACCATCATATGCCAGCAGCGAGCATGCAGCCAAGTAGCTAGTGTTTTTCTTAGTTCTAGAACAAGCGGCATCTTTTCCTGTATGGTAGATCGTTCAACCGCATAAACTTATTAACTCCTCCTTTTCTCGTGCGCGCGCGCGATGTATCCTGGCTCGTGGAGTGAAAACCGAGGCGAGTGGGCGGGAAGACGGAGCTGATGAGCGTGCCGGCTTTGATGGTCTTGGGTTATTCCCATCTCTCTCTCTCTCTTTCTCCCCCTTACACTTCTGCCTACCCTTTGTTATGCTTTTTGCCTTCAAACCTCGAAGGGAGTGAGAAAGAAAGAAAGCCAAAATCCTGTACGGCGCGGCTACCGCCGCGCCGTATTGTCATGAGGTGACGACGCTAAACGGGATGATTATAAATACAACTGCAAAAGGTCCGTCCGTCTCTCGGGCGGCGCGGAACGGCGGCGATCGTGGGGAACCTCGTTGCTGTTTACCCAATTGGGTAAACGGTCGAAGGGGGCGGAGGAGGGAAGAAGGAAGAGTAGAGAGAAACTCTCTCTAGCTTGCACAAAAGCAAGCCAAACTGTAAAGACTCGGGCCATCATCCCCATCTCTCGATTGCTCGATTGGGGGGCGGGGGCGGGGGGGGGGGGGGGGGGGGGGGGGGGGGGGGGGGGGGGGGGGGGGGGGGGGGGGGGGGGGGGG